>JAJOOE010008991.1:0-48152 GCA_036250405.1 Solanum raphanifolium | reverse complement strand
TTCTCTATAGATAAAGTAAAAATAATCCAAGATAAGTTAGAATTATTATATAGTGAAGACCCTTTACAAGGATGGGAAAAACATAAAACAAAAATAAAAATTGAGCTAATTGAAAATAATAGTATAATAACCCAAAAACCATTAAAATATAATTTTAATGATTTAACAGAATTTAAAATATATATAACTGAATTACTAGAAAAAAGGTATATACAAGAGAGCAATAGTAAGCATACAAGCCCAACATTTATAGTAAATAAACATAGTGAACAAAAAAGAAGGAAAAGTAGAATGGTTATTGATTATAGAAATTTAAATGCAAAAATTAAAACATATAATTACCCAATACCAAATAAAATATAAAAAATAAGGAAAATACAAGGATATAATTACTTTAGTAAATTTGACTGTAAATCATGATTTTACCACTTAAAACTAGAAGAAGAATCTAAAAAACTAACAACATTCACTGTACCACAAGGATTCTATGAATGGAATGTATTACCATTTGGATATAAAAATGCACCAGGTAGATTTCAACACTTTATGGATAACTATTTTAAACAATTAGAAAATTGTGTAGTATATATTGGTGATATATTACTATATTCCAAAACACAAGATGAACATATAAGATTATTAGAAAAATTCATACATATTGATATTATAGAATATTCAGGCATAAGTCTAAGTAAAAAGAAAGCAGACATAATGAAAAAGCAAATAGAATTCTTAGGAATACAAATAGATAAAAATGGAATAAAAATGCAAACACACATCTCACTTTTTAGGGACTTTCTTCCCTCCTTGACATTACATTGGCTATTCACTTCTTCCTTGACCTATTTTTTTGGCATCTTTACATCTTACTTTCTTTCCCTTAACACTTTTCAACATGGATGCGACTTTTGACTTTGTGACATTATTTTTTTTCTTTTTAACTATCTTCTGTTTCTTTCACTTTATTTTTCTTTATTTCTTTCCACGCTTTCACTTATCACATTTTTGCCTTTTTCGCACAAAGTCTCATCCTTTTTTTTTTTTCTCTTTTCATACCTTTTCTTCCATTTGGTTTCCTCTTTCATAGCCAACCTCAGCTTATGAATTTTGCATTATTTGAGGTGCACATTGTCCGATGTTAGACCAGGGCCAAGATCAAGGTCACTTTTGGCTTAGCCACCCTCAACTTAGGCTTTTGGCCTAAGTCAAGGTGCACATGTCCAAGGAATGACCGGGGCCAAGATAATATTTTATGGGAAGGTGAGTTAGGTGAATCAAAAGAAAGGGTCTATTTTAGGCTCAAATAGTTGGATCAACAGGGAATAATGCTACCATTTCGTTAGATCATTTTAGGCTTAAGTGGACTAATTTGAACAATGGCCTATGATCACTTCCCAACTTCTAGACTAGATTATCCTAGCAGGACCAACGGAGCAAGTTCTAGATTGGCACAAAACTGTCTCAACATTCAACTATCCTCACACACTCTTGGAACCTTGTTTCATTATCAAATTATCAGATTACCTAGTTCGAGTTGTTAGCTAAAGTCATGCGGTCAAATTAGTCCTTATCATGTCACATTTAGATCCAACACATTCAACTCATCAAGACTATCGATTTAGCACAATTCAACATATTTGGACATTGATCATTTTTATCATGCCATCATGATGTTATTTTTGACTTAACTCCTACACATAGATTCCTACACATGTCGGTTCAACAGAAATTAAAACAGTCTCTTCGGGGAAAAGAACACAGGCAAGAAAATCCCAAGAGAGAATTATGAGTTGGGTTACTCAGACTACACCCTAACACTCACAATCCATTTACCCCACCTCCAACAAAATAGAGTGCTATTGTCCTCAATGCACAAAAAGTAAATAATAAAGGATCGGGTGAACAACCTATGGCGCATAGCGGCGAAGACCTATCAACAAGCGGGTGGATCCGGTTTCCTAGATCCCGCTGGATTAACACTTGGGCCACCATTAGTAGTGCCCGCATCTATAATCTCTGCACCCTTAGTAGTGCTGCCATTAACACTCACCGCACCATCAGTGGTGCTCACACTTCTTGACGAACCAACACCTACCTTCCTAGCCCGCTGCTGGCGTGTTGCCTCATCAACTATAGATTCCCTCCGTGCCTCCTCAAACTGCTGCAACTCCCTCTTGTGAGCTCTCTCTGCCTCAGTGTCCTTAGAAGTCTGACTTTCAAATAAAATGTCCGTTTTAAGCATGGTTTTTGCATGACTATCATACTTAGTACATTAAATGTACTAACCCATATTTTTTCGTTTTTACCAAAGTGTAGGTTTCGACAATTTAGTTGATTCTCTCTACTTGAAGCTTAAATTGAGTTCTTCCAAGACTATTGGTATGCCCTCATGGATTCGCAGACAAGTACTTTGATGTTACATCTCTTTTATTGTAATCGACTATTTTAGACTTTCTATTGTAAAGGGCCATGACCCTATTTTTGATTCAAATATTGTTTTTAGATGGCCATGTGAGACTAGTAGACTTTCGCTATTTTAAATGATATTTTTTTATTGTATGGATAATAAGAGTTTTAATTCCATACCATTTTCCTTATATTGAATGTTATGAATGCTATGAGGCTTGTATGAGACTTTTTGGAGTCTTATACGCCGTGTTGCATCTAAGGGGTACCCCTGGGTCATGAAAAACATGGTATCAGAGCACAAGATTTTGGAATGGTTTTTAGGATTGATGTCTAACAAGCCAGGTCTAGTAAAGTCTTGTTCATGGGTGTGAGTCGCCCCACATTTATGAAAGAAAGGCTATAGGACGTTAGGAAGCTTCACTTTTTGCATTACTCTTTAAGTCATGCTTTAGAGTTTATCTCTATAAGAGTCCTTTTCCTAACCCTTCTCTTGTTTTTATAGGATATGAATACAAGGGCGAACGCAAGAAAGATGGAAGAGGAGAATGTGAATGAGGGAGTTCCTCCCCAAGGTCCTCAAGGTGACCAAGTTCCTCAAGGCGATCAAGTTCCTATTGATCCTCCGTCTATGACCAATGAAGAAGTTACGTCGGCTCTTTTGATGATGGCTCAAACCGTAGCTACTAAAGCCCAAGCCATGACGGCTCAAGCTACTAGGGGTGTTGAGACTCATGTGAACCCTACTGTGAGCACTATAGCTTCTAGGTTGAGAGACTTTGTGCGGATGAATTCTCCAATATTTCTTAGTTCGAAGGTGGGATAGGATCCCCAAGAGTTTTTGGATGAGGTTTATAAGGTAGCCAATGCTATGGGGGTAACTTCTAAAGAAAAAGTGGAACTAGCCACTTACCAATTGAAGGATGTTGCGGAAGTTTGGTTCACTCAATGGAAAAGCAATAGGCCGGTAGGAGCGGGTCCTATATAATGGGAGGAGTTTAAGAAAGAATTCCTTGGTAAGTACTTTCCCCGTGAGAAGATGGAGGTTAAGATGGAGGAGTTTATCAACCTTATGCAAGGTAGCATGAGTGTGTAAGAGTACTCCTTGAAATTTACTCAATTTTCAAAGAATGCTCCATCTTTGGTGTCTAACCCAAGGGATGAGATGAGTCCATTTGTGATGGTTGTGTCCGACCTAGTTAAGGAAGAGTGTCGTACGACAATGCTCCATGATGACATGAACATTTCTAGACTCATGGTATATGCTTAATCTATTGAGAAGTCCAAACTTAAGAGGAATAATAGGGAGTTGAAGAGGTCTAGGTCCGATGAGCAAGGTCAACCAAGGTTAAAGAAGAGAGCTCTTAACCAAGATTCTTCAAGCACTCCTAGGGTTAACTAAGAGAAAGGAAGTGGACCTCCATTTTCTAAACCTACCTGCCACAATTGTGGAAAGAAGCATCATAGGAAGTGCCTAGCCGGTACTAGTAGGTGCTATGGTTTTGGAAAGAATGATAATCAAGGGAAAGATTGTCCTACTCTTACGACCAAAGGGATGGAGGCGAAACAAGCTTCTTTTAATGGCCCAGATCCTAATGCTCCAAAGAAAAATCATTTCTATGTACTTCAAGCTAAAGAGGGCAAAGGAGCTCATCCGAATGAAGGCACTGATACGTTGATAGTTTCTTATAGTTGTGAATGTTTTGTTAAGGTTCCTATGTTGTGTTCATGTTATCCTTAGTATGGGTTTACTCCTAAAGGGGAGATGGTATGCTGAATAGTAAGGTTGTTGAGAGTTCCAATATCCTTAACTCTTTCCTTCTATTCCAATTCAAGCTTGAGAGAAAGAGTTCCTTGTAGCTTGTTTCATATTTTGGAGTCATGTGTGATTATGTGTTTCCATGGCCTCCTTATGTTATGCATGTTCTTGATGAATTTATGTTTAAATGAGAAAATGAGTTTTATGAATTATGTTCCTCATGTTGATGTGCATTTAGTATGAGTTGCCTATATGCTTCATGAGGTGAATTGTTGAACATGTCTAAATGTGCTTTTGAGAGAAATTGCATAATTTTCTTAATGATGTTATGATGAACATGATTTGAGTTGGAGAAGGTAATAACTCCAATGAAATTAGAAATGTTGAAGTTTACATGCATAATGAGTTTGTAGATGTAGTTCCTACTTTTTTATGATTCATGGAGTATTATTGAGATGGAGTTGATGTTTCCTCCAAGTTTTGTGCATTGGTTATGATGTTGCATGTATGATGGGATGCTAGTCTTGAGTCCTTATTTACTTAAAGTTTTTGAAATGTCATTCGAGGACTAATGCTCCTAAGGGGGAGTAATGTAACAACCCGGAAAACTAGTAAGTGAAACTAGAGCCTAACGAGTGTGTGTTGAGTTTGATGTGGGGTCTGGATGTGTAGAATGATGTCCCGAGCTTAGGTTGAGGGTTTAGGGGTTAACCATCAAGGTACGACTCCCCAAGGACCAACCAAGGGGTCCTTTAGGAGGACCCTAAAGCCTGACCCCCAAGAAACTAAAAAGATGTCAAAAATATGGTGACTCATGGATAGGACCTACGCCCCGTAGGTCTATCTACCCCCCGTGGATGGCCTTTGTGGGTCAAGGTCCCAAATAGTAACCCTAAGACCCAAATCATAGATGTGAAGGACGGGGCGTGAACCCACCTATGGTCGGTAGGTCATGGGTCGTAGGTCACCACTGGTGTGCTGTCAAGTCTCGGCCACTGTAGGGGTTAAGTGGTAAATTCCTTTTTAAGTTAATGGAGTTAAGGGACGGTTATTATTGATTAATTAAGGCATTTTAAATATTTTAAAGGTATTAAAACTCCTTTTCCAATACATTACTTCAAATCACAAAATAGAAACCTCCCACCAGCTCCAAATATTCTCTCTCTAGAAACCACCATTGGAGGTGAAAGATTCAAGCTTTCAAGCTCAAGATCTCACCATTCTCACACAATTTTCGTGGATTTCTTCCCTAAAAGGTATGGTAGTCTTCATCCTTGGTTAAGTTTCATTCAAGAAGCCCTATCAAAAGATGATTTCAAGTTCCAAAAAACCTAGGGTATTCAATCTATGCATGAGTTCAATTCCAAAATGTTTTCAAAAGGTTATATATGATGAATTATGAATGGATTGTTGAATTATGGCCAATTTATTCTATGAAACCTTGTTTCCCCCAAAATCCTAAGTTGTGAACTGTGATTGGGAATTGATTGATCATGAAAGTATGTTGAATTGTTTATTGTAGTATCTTAGATGTTTGGGTTGTGATTGATGTAAATCCTTGGAAGGCAATTTCATGAAGGATCTATGTATGATCATGATGTGAAGTATTCTAGTCTATGTCTTGAACCGGTAGGCCTAATGCTGGTAGCCCTTCATGATTAGTATAGAAACTAATGTGATGATAAACCTTGAAGCGGTAGACCTAATGTTGGTGGCCCTTTCTTGTTTGAAATGATGAACCTTGAAGTGGTAGACCGAATGGTGGTGGCCCTTTCTTGGAAAGTGAATGAGCTATCTTTATGATATACCTTAAATCGGTAGACCTAATGGTGGTGGCCCTCTCAAGTACAATAATGTAATGTGAATGAACTACTCTATTGGATTAGAGGCTAAGTACCCAGTGGATATGGTAAGATGAAAGTTCTCCCTAGGTTAGGCCCGATTTCAATGAACATATTTCTTATCCCATAAGTATGTGCCCACATAGGTTATTAGCTAGTGGATCTACCTAAGCTAAAATGTTACCGGTCTTACCTTAGGGAAGTAGACTACCCCTTTATGGTGTGGGTTCATGACACCAGATTCCATGTCAAGCTCACATGGTCTATGTCAGTTAAACGCTTATTCCCATCATGTCAGATGTGCATTATGTTTCTTGAGAAGTTCTATGATGTGTGGGTGGTAGTATGGGATGCTGTCCATGCATTGCACGAGTAGGCTTTGAGAGGGTCATAGTGAGTTCTCTAATGTATTAATAACTAATATATGAAAGTTCTCTAAATGATCTAATGAAGAATATGGACTTAAATGCTTAAATATAATGATGCATGCTATATTTGGATTGTATTATGAGTTAATTCCTTGTTATGACTTATGAAATGTTTATGTTCCTTATGTATGAGTATTGTCAAATGATGAAAATGAAGAATGGTAAGTTCAGTTTTGTTGGCCTTAATGTGGTACTTAGTGTGGATGGTGGTATGGGAAGCTATTCATTCATTGCACAAAGCATGGCTTGGGGTTACTTAAGGTGAAAGCTTAATGTGATGAAATGGCTTATATGTTGATTATGTTCCACTATCCTCTCGGCATGGCTTTCAAATAAAATGTACGTTTTAAGCATGGTTATCATACTTAGTATATTAAATGTGCTAACCCATATTTCTTCATTTTTACCAAAGTGTAGGTTCTGACATTTGAGTTGATTCTCTCTAGTTGAAGCTTCGATTGAGTTTTTCAAAGACTATTGGCATGTCCTCATGGATTCGAGGACAAGTACTTAGATGTTTCATCTCTTTTATTGTAATAGACTATTTTAGACTTTCTATTGTAAAGGGACATGACCCTATTTTTGATTCGGATATTGTTTTAGATGGCCATGTGAGACTAGTAGACTTTCACTGTTTTAAATGATGTTTTTTTATTTTATGGATTAAAAGAGTTTTAATTCCATACCATTTTCCTTATATCGAATGTTATGAATTTTATGAGGTTTGTATGTGACTTTTCAGAGTCTTATACGTCGTGTTGCATCTAGGGGGTACCCAAGGATCGTGACACGGGGCATCCTCAGTAGGGGCTAGAGGGGCAAGCTCCTTACTCTGCATCTGCTACCAAGTTTGCTCCCTGTGTAGGCACCTCAACCTGCGGCTCTCTGTGTGGTGCCCCCACATTGGCCTCTTCTTGAATCAGGCTAATATCCAGCATCCATTCACAACTAAAAAATGTGGCATGGGAAGGGGTAAGTGGTGGTGGCCTTGAAGGCCCTCTCGTGAATCTCCGCAATAATCATGCAGGAAAAATCCATCTCAAACCCAACAACTAGGGCTGCTACCGTGATTGCGAGGTCCCAAGTAAGAACATTGTCTGCCTGCATTGGATACACCCTGTTTCACACAAATAGAAAGAAGAATTTGGCCACAAAAGTCAAAGTTCAATTGTTGATGCCTCCACTTGGGTTGCTGACCTACTCGGCGCGCTCTCCGTCTGTAGCAAGATGACGGGCCAACCAGCGCAATTGAGTCTCCTTCATCTCTGCATTCCTTTGGATGCCCCGCTCCTCATGATGTCCCATCGATAATCAAACTCGGGCATGTTGATTGATAGAGTGTTGCCCAAGCCGTAGAGCAATCTGCGAATAGTAGCCTTTGATATATAAATTGAGAACCCATGAACTAGTGTAGTTGTGAGTGGAGGCTGG
Organism: Solanum raphanifolium; assembly: GCA_036250405.1. Lineage (NCBI taxonomy): Eukaryota > Viridiplantae > Streptophyta > Magnoliopsida > Solanales > Solanaceae > Solanum > Solanum raphanifolium. The sequence goes on along the minus strand of JAJOOE010008991.1, from coordinate 40,287 downwards.
GTGGCGGGCTTGTCCCATCTGTCAATAGAACCTTAGAGGGTGGTTGCGTAGGAAACATAGCACTCCATCACGTTCTCCTCGCTGTAAGACCCTGGGCTACGGGCCATCCACTTGCACATGTGTCTCTTAAAGAGCTCATGAATGGCGGACGTGGTATGCAAACTGCCTGTGAGAACCCGATGCTCATCAGAGACTAAACGAGCCATTCTCTCCTTCTCCATTACCATCCTGGCATCCCTTTATCAGCAACTGCAGGAGGCTTGGTGTTTGGTGGCACTAGAATGTCTCCAGCAATAGTAGCCTCATCAGACGAGGCAGTCCGACCATGTAAACTGGAGCCGGGTATGGGGCCATAATCTTAGCTGGAAGCAGTGGCAGACTCAAAGCCGGAAGCAGAACCAGTCGGTGAACCAATCAGTGTGTCCTCCTTATTAGACCGGGAGAGAGTGACCACATCGGGAATCACCTATTGGGTTTGATTCCGGGTAGTGGTAGGTGCAGTTGGGGATGTCCTCATAGTAAATGGGAGATAAGCGGGGTTGGTCTCCACCTTAGTTTTGTCATCAATCAGCCTTAAGGTTGGTGCCACAGACTTTGACTTGCCCTTTGGTACGTAAGTCAGAGCTTTCTTGGGAGCCATGGTATTTGTGGAGGCTTAGTTAGTACCAAAATACACCAACGACACAGTCGAATTTTTTTTAGACTAAGTAAAGAACAAAAAAAAAACTAAAATATTTATGTACAGTAGCATCAGTGGCCACCTACGGTCCATGGGCTCCCTTCGTAGGTAAGAGATCCCAAAAGTTGGGACCTTAATGGGAACCACAGATGTGCAGAATGGTCCGTAGGTTGACCTACGGACCATAGTCCACCTCCGTGGTTCCACACTTAGTGGATTCTCCATGTGAAACAGACCCACGGACCTGATCTACAGTCCGTCGATTGACCTACGGTCCGTGGACGGGGTCTCGTGGGTCAAGTCTGTGCCAGGTATCAGACATGCATCATTTTAAAACCATTTTACAATAATTCAAATAATCAAACTAAGTCTAATCATGCATTTCAACACAATTTATTATAGTTTTTCATCCCAAGGGTTCCGATTACTCATTATTTAACTTTTATAGCATACAAAACTAGGAACCCTAAGTCAAAACTTCCATTTAGACTATTTAAACTGAGTTATTTGATTACAAAGACAACACAATCACATTCTATCGTCCCAAGGGTGTTTCTAACTATAGTTTATCATGCAATTTCATACCAAAACAACCCAAGGTCAAGACAGACTTCATGACTTCATGTATTGAACAATGAATACCAAAATACAGAGTTAAGTGGAAGTCATTTACCTTACAAGTATTGGAAGTGGGTGATTGTGTGATGCAAAAGACTCCTTAGACATTGTGGCATCGAACTCGGACCTTGAACTCTTTTTGTGAAGGGAGAATGAGAGTGATGAGTTTTGGGATAGAGAGAGGAATGGAAATTGGGAGAGGAGATGATATGTATGGGAGATGGGAGTGATTTGGGGATATAATGAGGGAGTTTTGGGATTTGGAGGGATTAGAAATGGTTAGGAGGGAATGTGGGAAGTGGGGGATGAATTTAAAACTGAAGAGCTTTTATTAAAAAAGGATCTTTGTTGGGTCGACAAAACCTAGATCTGGACCAATGAAACCCCGTCTACGGGTCGTGGGTCGACCTATGGACCGTGGGTAAGGTCCGTAGGTCTCTCAACACTTAGGAAACATTATGTTACTTACCTGGGGTCTACGGACACCATTCACGGTCAGTGGATGGAACCACAGACCATCAATGGGGTCCACAGACCTCTACAACAAACATTTTCTTCATATTTGGCTTTTCATCCCTGCACATGTAGTAACCGTTAGGCCTTTCTTTTTATATTTCTGGACACTTTTAAGCCACAAACCCTATGCTATATCTAGCCAACACTAAAACAAAAATAAAATGCCAATCCAAAGAATTACAGAAAATAAAATAAACAAAGAAAACTCCTATTAAAGCAAAAAAGCAAAGCAAGTTCCAGGGTTGCGGGCAAAGGGGGGTTTCTCGATAGTCACAACCATAATAGGCTCTATAACTGGATCACGCACGCTAAGAACATAGCAGATTAGAGGGGACAAGAGGTTCCACCAAGCGAGCTCAATGCAAAGAACTCGAGTGAGGGGATCTAGTTACTTTGTATAATATGTCTTACGAGTAGGCAATCGAAAAGAAAAACCTATAGTTAGCTAGATTTTACATCTTGGGTTGCCTCCCAAGCAGCGCTTAATTTAACATCGGGGCACATCGAAGGCCTATTGATTACTCAGACTTCATCAAGATAATAGGCCCCAACAACTTCTTGCACATTCTCTTCTTTGCCCATCTAGACCTTGATCCTTTGCCCGTTCACCTTGAACCTTGTTCCCTCCTTGTTTTCGAGCTCGACCGCTCCATGTGGGAACACTTGAGTGACTATGAATTCCCGTTCCACTTGGACTTGAACTTGCCAGGAAACAAGCGCAACCTAGAGTTGAATAAAAGGACTAGATCAGCCACAACAAATTCACGCTTTTCAATCTTTTGATCATGATACTTCTTCATCTTCTCCTTGTACAAGGCTGAACTATCATAAGCTCTTAGGCAAAACTCATCAAGCTCATTCATATCATTTAATCTCTGACTCGATGCGGCACCCCAATCCAAATTCAGCTTCTTTAGCACCCACATGGCCTTATGCTCTAGCTCAACTAGCAAATGGCAAGGCTTTCCATATACAAGTTGGTAGGGGGACATACCTATGGAAGTCTTGAATGCGGTGCGATAGGCTCATAAAGCATCATCAACCCTCCTTGACTAATCGGTTCTATTAGCATTCATAGTCTTAGCAAGAATCTGTTTGATCTCTCTGTTGGACACTTCAACTTGCCCACTAGACTGCGATGGTAAGGAGTGGCTACATTATGGCGGACACCATATTTCTCAAGGAGCTCTTTGAACAACTTATTACAGAAGTGGGAACCTCCATCGATGATAAGAGCCCTAGGTGTACCAAATCTAGAGAAGATACTCTTTTTCTGTAATGTGGTGACACTTTTACCTACATTGTTTGGAAGCGCAATTGCTTCCACCCACTTTGACACATAATCGACTGCAACAAGAATATACTTCATTCCATGTGAACTCACAAATGGACCCATAAAATCAATGCCCCATACATCAAATAACTCAATCACCAATATCAGATTCATAGGAAGCTCTTGCTTCTTTGAAATTCTTCCTTCTCTTTGGCAACGGTAACAAGACTTGGTGAAATCATGATCATCTTGGTGGATGGTAGGCCAGTAATACCCACATTGCAAGATTTTATGCGCAATCCGTATACCACTATGATTCCCACCAAATGGCGATGAATGACATGCTTCTAGTATACTCAACATCTCATCCTTGGGGACACAAAGACGAATAATCCCATCATGTCACAACTCGAGTGCACCCCCTAGTCGTAACACGGTGTACTTGACCCCGAAGGGGTCTTATACAAGCCTCATAGAACTCATTCATTGCATAGTTAATAGAAATAGTACGGAATTTAAAACGTTTTATTCAAAAACCATACAATCTAAAGACATTCATCTATAAAGCAGCGGATACTACAGTCTCACATGGCCATCTTAGAAAAAACTTTAAACAAGATAGAGTCACGACCCTTTACAATCAAAGTCTTAACAATAGTCCTAAAAATGAAAGAACTAGAAACATTAAAAGTCCTTGTCCTCGATCTATGAGGGCATACCCAAAATGCCTTGGAGAACTCTATTCCAAGCTTGACTAGGAAGGATCAAATTGAGAGCCAATCCCTACACTTCATAAGAGTAAAGAAAATATGGGTTAGCACATAAAGTACTAAGTATGATAGCCATGCAAAAACATGCTTAAAACGGATAACTTTGTTTGAAAGTCATGATATATGCCATTTCAGAAAATCTTCATGAACATTGATAAAATAGGCATAGTATAAGTAAGAACTAACATACAAGTCATATTAGAACGTTAGAACATAATCCACATATGAACCTTTACCTTTCACCTTAAGCTTTCACCTCAAGTAACCCTCAAGCTATACCTTGTACAATGTATGGGTAGCGTCTCATACCACCACCCACATTAAGGGACCACCTTAAGGTCACCAAAAGTGAACTCACCATTCATCCTTTCCACCTTTACAGAATAAAGAATATAAGAGACATAAACATTACATGAGTCACATCATCACATTAAGACCACACCTAAGACAACCCTAAGTCATACTTGTGCAATGTGCAAGTAGCATCCCCTACTACTACTCACACTAAGTACTCCTTAAAAGTCACCCTAGACAAGGAACATTCACACCCAAGAGTCATGGAAAGGAAGTAACTCATAATACAATCCAAGTATATCATGCATCTTTACATTTAAGCATCTAAGCATTTAAGAGTCAACATTCTTCATTAGCTTTATTTTATTAACAACACCTTCATTCATTCGACATTAGATCAGCATTCTCATTAATGTCATCATAAGAGCCCATTCATTTCATTAACATTATAAGGAACACACCATAACCTCCCTCAAATGCCTACTTGTGCAATACATAGATGGCGTCCCATTCCACCACCCATACTAAGTAGTACACCCTTAAGAAGCTATAGTTCATTAACATTTTTATGGGTGGAATCCTTAACTGACATTGACCATGTGAGCAATTCATGGAATCTCGGGGTCACCCTCACTGGATAAGGGATTCCTACTTGCCTAAGATAGGAGCATTGTTCTTTAGCTTATGTGGATCCACTAGCTAGACCTATCTGGGAACATAGTTATGGGATATGGAGATTTCTACTAGATACCCCGCCTCAACTCACAGATGAGCATCCATCTCAAACCCAACATTCATTGGAAAGCTCATAATTTTAAACTTTGAAATCACCTTTGAATTTTCTTGTTGAATGGAAAATTAGACAAGGATCAAGACTACCATACCTTGATATGATTCCCCACGAAAATTGAAGAAGAAACACCTTGAAATCCCTAACCCTAGCTTGATGTTGACCTTGATCTCCAATGGAGTTTCTACAAAGGACTTTTTGGGAGGAAAGGGTTTTGATTTGGGGTTTTGAAATAATAGAATGTAAAATAGAGTTTAACGCTTTTAATACTCTTAAACTATGTTAATAAACCCAAAATAACCGTCCATACACTTAACTAAGCAAAGGGTGAATTGACCAGTTCACCTTTCACTCGGCCGTGTCACTTGACAGATTGCAGGCATGGTTCAAGAAACCCCCATCCACGGACCGCACATGCGGTCACAGACCGTACTGTCCCTCCGTCATCTGGGGCTGTGGCTTGAATTTAGGGGCCATGGCCCACGGAGGCCATCCACGGTGTGTGGATGGACCTACGGGGCGTGGTCCCTTTCCGTGTTCCATCAAGTTTGGGGCAGCCTTGTGGTTTCAAGGGGCCTTGGGGGTTAGACTTAATCCTCAAGGACCCCTAGGGTGGTCCTTGGGGAATCGTACCTTGACCTTTGACCCCGCAACCCCTCAACCTTGGCTTAGGACAACATAAAGCACCATCAAACCTCACGCTAAAATATAATACACACACACGTTAGGCTTTAGTTTCACTTATTATCTTTAGGGTCGTTACAGTATCCCCCACTTAGGAACATTCGTCCTCGAATGACACTTTAAACACATTAAGGAGTTAACAACTCAAGACTAGTAGCCCAACAAGCATGCAACATCAATATAAATGCATAAAGGAGGAAACATCAACTCCACATAAAATAGGCTCAAAACCCAACAAGAAGGTAGGCACTACATCTACAAACTCATTATGCATCAAAACCTCATACAATCTAAAGAAATTCATTTAGAAAGAAGTGGAATTCTAAAGTCTCACATGGCCATCTAAGAAAAAACTTTAAACAAGATAGGGTCACGGCCCTTTACAATCGAAGTCTTAACAACAGTCCTAAAACATGAAAGAACTAGAAACATTAAATGTCCTTGTCCTAGATCTATGAGGACATACCTAAAATGTCCAGGAGAACTCTATTCCAAGCTTGACTAGAAAGGATCAAATCGAGTGCCAATCCCTACACTTCATAACAGTAAAGAAAATATGGGTTATCAAATAAAGTAATAAGTATGATAGCCATGCAAAAACATGCTTAAAACATACATCTTTGTTTGAAAGTCATGATATATGCCATTTTACTAAATCTTTATGAACATTGATAAAAGAGGCATAATATAAATCACAACCAACATGAAAGTCACATTTTCACATTAGAACATAATCCACACATGAATCTTTACCTTTCACCTTAAGCCTTCACCTCAAGTAATGCTCAAGCTATACCTTGTGCAATGCATGGGTAGCAAACCATACCACCACCCACACTAAGGCACCACCTTAAGGTCACCAAAAGTGAACTCACTATTCATCCTTTCCACCTTTAGACAATAAAGCATATAAGAGACATAAACATTACATGAGTCACATCATCACATTAAGACCATACCAAAGAGAACCCAAAGTCATACTTCTGCAATGTTCAAGTAGCATCCCATTTTACTACTCGCACTAAGTACTCCTTCGAAATCACCCTAGATAAGGCACATTCACACCCAAAAGTCATGACAAGGAAGTAACTTCATAATACAATCCAAGTATAGCATGCATCTTTACATTTAAGCATATAAGCATTTAAGAGTCAACATTCTTCATTAGCTTCATTTCATTAAGAGAACCTTCATTCATTAGACATTAGATCAACATTCTCATAAATGTCATCATAAGAGCCCATTCATTTCATTAACATTTAAGGAACACACAATAACCTCCCTCAAATGCCAACTTGTGCAATGCATAGATGGTGTCCCATACCACCACCCATACTAAGTAGTACACCCTTAAGAAACCATAGTTCATTAACATTATTGTGGGGGTAACGCTTAACCAACATAGACCATGTGAGCAATTCATGGAATCCCGGCGTCACTCTCACCGAATAATGGATTCCTACTTGCCTAAGGTAGGACCATTGTTCTTTAGCTTAAGTGGATCCACTAGCTAGACCTATGTGGGCACATAGTTATGGGATAGGGAGATTGCTACTAGATACCCCACTTCAACTCATGGATGAGCATCCATCTCAAACCCAACATTCATTCATTCATTGGAAAGCTCATAGATCAAAATATGATAATTGCCTTTCACCTAAGAATCCCCTTATTATGAGAAAGTCCTTTCACAACAAGTCATTATCATTCATTAGAGTACAATTGAGAATAGCCTTTCAATAAGTACTTCATCATTAACATTATCATTGAACTTCATTCATTCTTCATTAAGTGTGTGTGTGTATGTGAGAATATCCTTTCACATAATCAACATCATTTACTAGTGTTAATAGAGATATATTATTCAATCCTAACATAATAGCTGCTAAACATGATCATCATTCATTCATTTAGATCACACACATGCTTCACTTCATAGCTATACATTAATCTCCACATGTACGGAACAAGGAATATGTATCCATCAATTCAATACCACAATATACATACTAAGTAAACACCTCCACCTTTCAAGTGGATCAATCAACTTTAGTACAATTCTAATCCAACATGTAATTATACTACAACTTGACCTTCCAAGGCCATGATTAAGAATCACCAACACACCCACACTTTACATAAATTAAGGCATGTATAATGATACAATTCATCAATACAAATCAATCTAGACATAATCCATAAACATTCATTCATGATCAACGACCCACTTCATAAGGTACATGTTAGGAATTGAGAAAATTCACGGGTTCATAGAGTATTTCATCATAATCATTATTTAAACACCAATGCAATCATAATTTAACATTAAAAACCATTTGAAAACGTTTGATGAAAGAACCCATGAGATTGAGTAAAAACCTAGATTTTCATACGTTGAAATCACCTTTGAATTGGCTCCTTGAATGGAAAATTAGACAAGGATCAAGACTGCCATACCTTGCTATTGATTCCCCACGAAAATGGAAGTAGAAACACATTGAAATCTCCAACCCTAGCTTGATCTTGACCTTGATTTCCAATGGAGTTTCTAGAGAGGACTTTTTGGGAGGGAAGGGTTTTTATTTGGGGTTTTGAAATAATCGAATGTAAAATATAGTTTAATGCTTTTAATACTCTTAAAATATGTTAATAAACCCAAAATAACCGTCCAAGCAATTAACTAAGCAAAGGGTGAATTGACCACTTCACCCTTCACTTGGCCGTGTAACTTGATAGATTGCAGCCATGGTTGACGAAACCCCATCCACGGACCGTGGATGGGGTCACTAACCGTACTGTCCCTCCGTCAGCTAGGGTTGTGGCATGCATTTGGGGGCCATGACTCACGGAAGTCATACACGGGGAGTGGATGAACCTACGGGGCGTGGTCCCCTTCCGTGGTCCACCAAGTTTGGGGCAGCCTTGTGGTTTCAAGGGGCCTTGGGGGTTAGACTTAGGTCCTCCTTAGGGACCCCTAGGGTGGTCCTTGGGGAGTCGTACCTGTACGTTTGACCCCTAAACCCCTCAATCAGTGCTCGGGGCAACATAAAGCACCATCAAACCTCATACCAAACTCTAACACACACACGTTAGGCTTTAGTTTCACTTATTCATTTTTATGGTCGTTACACATCAGCACAAATACAGAACAAATAAGGCTCATCCCAAAAGAACTTCTTCACATCATGCATACAACTTTTCTTTTGGTGAAAAGACAAATCCGACGGAACCAGATCACTTGCCAAGTAGTTAGCAAAGTCTGCGAACCAAGGAATCAAATCATGAGAAGCAGCCAATACCTGTTCATCTAGAAAAGCATTATCAATTTCAACCCATCTCCTAGCTTAAGCATAGCCTCTTCCTCTTATCTGGACTAGTGATCGGCAACTTGATTTTCTGTGCCCTTTCTGTCTTTCATCTAAAAAGTAAACTCTTGTAGCAACAACACCCATCAAATCAACCTCGGTTTTGCATCCTTCTTAGCCATCAAATACCCCAATGCAGAATGGTCAGTATGCACTATGACCTTAGTACCAAGCAAGTAGGATCGAAATTTCTCAAATTCAAAAACCACAGCAAGGAGTTCCTGTTCACTCACTGTATAGTTCTTTTGAGCCACCTTTAGAGCTTTGCTTGTATAGTAAATTGGATGAAGAATCTTCTCTCGCCACTGTCCCAAGACCACACCAAGCACCACTCCACTCGCATCACACATTACCTCAAACGGTTGCCCCCAATCCAGTGAAATAATGATAGGTGTGGATACTAGCTTTTCCTTCCACTCTCTAAATGCTTTCAGACACGCATCATCAAACTCAAACTTGCACTCCTTTTCGAGCAATTTGCACAATGGGTGTGCAATTTTTGAGAAATCCTCGATAAACCTCCTACAAAATCCTGCATCCCCAAGAAAACTTCTAACACCCTTAATAGAGATAGGGGGTGGAATCTTTTCTATTACCTCAACTTTCACTCTATCAACCTCAATACCTTTCTTAGAAATCCGATGACCCAGAACTATCCCTTCTTTCACCATGAAGTGGCACATCTCCTAATTGAGCACAAGATTTTACTCTTCATACTGTTTAAGCACCTCGGCCAAATGATCCAAACAACCATCAAATGAGTAACCTACCACATAGAAATGATCCATAAATACCTCAATAGTGTGCTTCACCATATAAGAAAATATCGACATCATGCAATGCTGAAAGGTCGATGGAGCATTACATAACCCAAAAGGCATCCGTTTTAAGGCAAAAGTCCCATAGGGGCAAGTGATGGTGGTCTTCTCTTGGTCTACCGAAGCTATGAAGATCTGATTGTAGCCTGAATATCCATCAAGAAAGCAATACCAACCCTTAAAAGCAAGGCGGTCCAACATCTGATCCATGAATGGCATAAAAAAATGGTCCTTTTTTGTCCAAGCATTTAGTTTCCGTTGGTCCATGCATACTCTCCATCTAGACACAGGCCGCATCGAAACAAATTCATTTTTCGCATTAGGTACCACAATAATCCCACCTTTCGTGGGCACCCACTGAACATGACAAACCTACCTACTGTCTGCAATGGGATAAATGACTCCAGCATTCGACCATTTGATAATTACCTTTTTCACTACCTCTTGAAAAGGCGGATTCAGTCTCCTTTGGTGCTCAATACTAGACTTGTGATCCGGCATAAGTTGGATCTTATGAGAACAAATGCCAGGAGGAATCCCAATAATGTCTGCAATAGTCCACTCAATAGATCGCTTGAACCTGTTAAACACAGAAACCAATTCCTCAACTTGTACCACATTCAAATCTGCCGCAATGATGACCAATAAAGTACCATCTCTCCCCAAGAATACATACCTCAAATGTGATGGTAGACCCTTAAGCTCCAATTTTGGAGCCTCCTCAACAGACGGTTTTGTGGGTGGAGAGTCGCGATTCTTCATATCTAACTCAAGCTTCTTTAGTTCGGAACGGAATTCGAACCTATCAAGTGTGGCGACCAATTCATCATAGTCTTCAATACCATCACCCTCAAAATTCATCATTACTGCTGCAAGTGCATCAACACCCAACCTCTCTTCAATTGACACATCAGAACATCGCTCCAAATTATGATTCACCATTATCACTGACTTGATATCGCTTTCCTGCTTCATGGACCTATATATATTAAAAGTTACCTCTTCATTATTCAATCGACACCTCATCTTCCCTTTCTCCATTAGAAAGGAATGGTCTCCCAAGGATGATGGAAACCTTAAAATCAACCTCACAATCTAGTATCACAAAATCCGCTGGAAATATAAACGACTCCACTTTCACAAGTACATCTTGGAGAACACCAACGGGCCTCTTCACAGTTATATCGACCATGAGTAATCGCATCGCAGTCGGTTTTGGTTCCCCTAAATCTAACTTCATGTAAATAGACAATGGCATCAGATTAATACTAGCACCCAAATCACACAATGCCTTAGCAAAGTGCAACAACCCGATGGTACATGGAATAGTGAAGGAACTAAGATCCTCCTTCTTATGCACAAGTAACCTTGTAGAAATAGCACTACAATGTTGCAACCTATCATCATCTTCAAAACTGATGGCCCTCTTCTTAGTCACAAAATATTTCATGAACTTCTCATACCCAGGCATTTGCTCCAAAGCTTCTATCAACAGAACATTGATGGAAAGTTGTTTCAACATAGCAATAAACCTGCGGTACTTTCCTTCTTCGTTCTTCTTTACCAACCTCTGTGGGAATGGATGTGGAGGTCTAGGCATTGAACAACTTTTCGGGTTATCTCCTCTTCCTTCTCTATAGCATTCTTTGACTCTCCAGTAACCTCAATCTCCTCATCATCTTTCTCAACTACAATTTCAACCTCAAATGGCATTGGTGGATCAATAGTCTGCTTACCCCCTCAAGTAGTGACTACCATATAATGCTCATCATTCTTCCTATTTTGGATGGTGTAGCTAGGAAGTGTGCGAGGCAGGCATGGGTTCACTGTAGTTGACTACTGATTCATTTGCTGCTTAGGTTTCTTGATCGACACTGCATGGGCATCAACTTTTTGACCAATACCAGACAAGTCATTCCGCATCTGCTTCACATTTTCATCAGTCAAATCGAACCTCTTGTTCTTCTTCTACATCATATCCTTAATCTATGATACACTATCCCCAGCTTTCCTATTGCCAGATTCCCAATTTGGAGGCGGGACATAAGGATCAACCCTCTTGTGTCTGTTGCCATAGATCTGCCGGTTATGGTTTTGTCCAGATTGTAGTTTCCATACAGGAAATATTGACCCTCTCGATTGTAGTTACAATAGTTCTAACCTTGATTTCCTTGACCTTGGCACCAATTATCCAAATTGGAACCTTGGACATTGGCTCGGAAACCCCCCGTCTGATCATTTACCAAATAAGCATCCTCTTCATAATAACATTCCTCAACTGGTGGTGGTGGATTCCTAGTAAAATAATTCACAACATTTACCTCTTCTGGAGCTCCGCTTACATGATACAATACTAACCCAAGTTCTGTCCTTATCTGAGCCATCTCCTCACGAATGTCATCGGCTGCTTGGCTAGGTGCAACTTGGACTACAAAAGAGCTTCTTCTAGTGTTTGACTTTAGAGTGCTCCATGCTTTATTGTTTTGGGAAATATTCTCTAGTTTCTCATCGATCTGCTCAAAAGTGTACTCACCATATGAACCCCAAACGTTAGTATCAAGCACAACCTTGCTATTGTCATCTTGCCCTCTATAGAAGTATTCTTTTAGCGACTCATCATCAATGCGGTGATTCGGAACACTTCTTATGAATTCAATGAACCTATCCCACGAACTACTCACACACTCTCCAGGTAGTGCCACGAAGTTATTGTGTTTATCTTTGTGGTTCAACTTCTTTGACAATGGGAAGTACTTCGCCATGAACACCTTATGCAATTGATCCCCTGTATGAATCGAGTTATATGGAAGCTCAAAAAACCACATAGCGGCATCACTGGTCAAATATAGAGGGACGACTCTCAACCCTATGACATCCATGTCCAATTCTGGTCGACCCACACAACCTTTACAAACACTCCTCAACTTGGCCATGTGCCCATGGATCCTCCGATGCCATACAAGAGAAAAAACCCCTCACTGTAAGCATCTGTATCAGATTGCTAGTCACCACGAATGTATGCCCCAGAGGTAGAACAATAGGCCCTTTAGATTCAACGGTATTGAAGTCGACCCTATAGTTATCACGCAACATTGGTTTTGGTGAATTTTGTACCCTTAATACATCTCCAAGTAGACTATCACCATGAACCTGAGCATTCTCATTAACAACCCCAGGAGGTTGCAACTCAACTCCATCACCTAGATTCCCACCGATTGGGTTGACTTGGACCCCTTGATTATTCATCCTTCTAAAAGTTCTACTTAACTCTTGATCGTATAGGATCAGTGGTTGGCCTTGACTTCGTGTACTTGGCATACACCAAAGTAGGAACCTGAGAGAAATAAAAACAAAAGAAAAAAGTAAAATTAGGAAATAATTGACTAAAGTTCAATAATGTAGTTAAACTTAATCTAAAAGCCTTATTCTCCAGAAGCGGTGCCAAAATTTGATACGGTCAAATTACATCTCCCTAAAAAAGTATAAGCGATCATTGTCAAATAAAGAACCCAACTAGTAGCTTGGGGTCGATCCCACAGAGAATATTGTTTAGACTTAAACTTAACTCACTATTATATTCGTTTACTCAATTTATTTCCGAGTCAAGTAAGTAATGGGGGGGGGGGGTTTGTGTAACGAATAACTGATTGTTGTTTTGAGAATAAGTTAGAAAGATTCAAACATTGGTTGTTATCAATGAGAGAGAGAAACTAGGGTATATGTGTTCCCCATAAGATCATAACGCGGTAATCCTAATAATAGTAACCTATCCTAGTGTATCACATGCAAAGTGGTAAGTTATGTATTCCTAAGTGCTTGGTCCGCCAAATACAGAATTTCACCCTACACCTTGGTCTGGCTACGTGTGTATAGTTTACTAACCCTTACCTTTACCTCAGATTAGACATCACATCAATGTATAGCTTAGTTTTCACCCTCACATGAATTGACATTAGACTATTAGATAGTATCACACTAAATCTCTGTTGCTAATTCTTTTCTTCATAACTACCTCCTTGATCCGGCAAGTAGCAACAAGGTGAGTTCTAACGTTGGCCACCGTTAAAAAGACTTCATAACGAAAGAATTATTAATGCATGCATCAACACTATTCAAGAAATACTTAGTTATTATTCATACTTTGTTAATCGATCATGGTTCCCACAACCCTAGTTATGGATTTAGTTATCTATGCTAGCAAGAACACAATTTATATTTTTAGAAGAAGAATTCACGAACTTACGTAATGACTAGAAGAAACCCGGAATCTCCAATTGAAATTCAAAGCCAAAATCTTTATAAACAAAAAATAGGAAATCAAATTGCTAATGTTTGCAAGTTAATTCCCAAGAACTAAAGTTTAACAATAGTGGCTAATCCCCAAAAACGAGGTTTACATACCCTATTTATATAAAAACTTGTCCTAAACAAAAAGGAAACGAACTAAGGAAATAAACATCTGGATGTGGCTTCGATCGAAGAGACTGACCTATGGACCGTGGATTGACCTAGGGTCAATAGGTCCCTTCCGTACCTCAAGACTTAGACTTTTTCTCAGAAGCTGTAACCTTCATCTTTCAGACACTGACCTACGGTCCATAGGTCCCCTTCCGTGGCTCCACACTTAGAATTTTTCATTAGGTACTAGAACTCAAAATCTTTGATATAAACGACGAATGTGTAGGATGGCCCATGGGTCGACCTACGCTTCGTCAATGGCCTCCGTATTTCCACACTTCGTCAAGACTTCCCTAATGCTCCATCTACCCCACCCACCTACGGAGCGTGACTAGAGCTACAGTTCGTAGGTCACTTCCGTAGGTGGCTCCTTCTGCAGAAATTGAACTGTCATTTCTCTCGACCTCGCCTAAGCCTATTTCCTGAAAATATACCACAATAAACATTAATTCTAATACAAAATGGCCCTAGACACACACAACTCTTAAGTGAAATATTTCAAAAATACCGTAAACTGATGGTATATCACTCTCAGTTGTTTTATTTATTCAGATAGTACATGGGTATTTCCCCATCATTTCAGATTATTCATATGATTTAGCTTCTGCATAGTATTTATTGATTTAGTTTGCTTTGGTATGCTAATGATATGCCAACAAGGTTAGCTTAGGGTCACACGTGATCCTAAGTCCCGTGTCCGCGTCCAAGGGGTATCTTCGGGGCATGAAAAACTTGGTATCAGAGTACTAGGTTTAGGTGTCCTAGGATGTCTGAAAAGCCACACTAAGTAGTGTCTTTTTCATGGGTGTGAAGTGCACCAAATCTAATGAGAAGGAGGCTATGAAGTGATTTAGGAAAATGTCAATTTCTTTGTTATTCTTATCGTGTGTAAGGTATGATCTAATTCCTTGTGATAATCCTTCGTTATGCGCTTTCAAATTCATGCCTCTTCATAGAGCTTACACAAGGAATGCGAATGATAGGAATGCAAACACAGCCCCTCATGTCCCATATCAGAAAGTTTCGAATGTAGAATACAGGAACACTATTCAACTTTTGGATCCGAGTGTAACAAACCAGAACAACCAACAGGTTCTAGTTCCGGCAAATGCTAATGTTGGGTCAGCTGCAGCTAGAATTCGTGGTTTTGTTAG
Organism: Solanum raphanifolium; assembly: GCA_036250405.1. Classification (NCBI taxonomy): domain Eukaryota; kingdom Viridiplantae; phylum Streptophyta; class Magnoliopsida; order Solanales; family Solanaceae; genus Solanum; species Solanum raphanifolium. Next base: position 24,868 of record JAJOOE010008991.1, on the reverse strand, counting down.
GATGAATCCGCCTGAGTTCTTAAGATCGCAAGTTGGAGAAGATCCACAAAACTTCATTGATGAGGTTAAGAAGTTCTTTGGAGTGATGTAGGTAACTAGAAATGGTCGGGTTTAGTTGGCATCTTTCCAGCTTAAGGATGTGGATCATATCTGGTATACTCAGTAGAAAGAGAACAGGGGTAGAAATGCAACTCCTATCACTTGGGAATGCTTTAGTGTAACCTTTTTGGATAGGTTCTTTCTAAGGGAGTTGAAGGAGGCCAGAGCTCAGGAGTTTATGAATTTGAGGCAGGGTTCAATGAAAGTCCAAGAGTATGGACTCACGTTCACCCATCTCTCTAGGTATGCTCCTCACATAGTGGCCGATTCCAGGGCTCAAATGAACAAGTTTTTGTATGGGATGTCCGATCTATTGAAAACAAAGCGTAGAAATGCTATGTTGCTGGAGCATATGAACATCTCTAGGCTCATGACTCATGCTCAGCAGGTTGAGAGAGATAAGATTAGGGAGCGCTAAGGAGAATAAGAATGCTAGAATAGGAAACTATGAGTATTCTCAACAGAAATCGGGTGGTGGAAATCCCTCGCAGTTTCAGCAGAAGTCTTCAGCTCCAACACCTTCATCAGCGAGTACTCCATCTTCCAAGTTGTGAAATGATCACAAAGGTAGTGCATCAGGCTCTAAGTCTCAGGGGAGTATTTTAGGAACTAGAACCTACCCAACTTGTCACAAGTGTGGTAAGAACCATCTGTGTGAATATCTTGTAGGGAAAGAAGGATGTTTTAGGTGTGGTCAGTCTGGTCACGGGTTGAAAGAATGTCCTTCTAAATATGTTCAAGGAGGTAACAATGGTAGAGATCAATCCACAACTTCAGCAGCAGAAGGTGGCCCGACTTAGCAGGGTAACTCATCTGGTATAGGTGGCGGTCAGCGCCAAAACATGTTGTATGCTCTCCAGGCTGGCTAGGATCAAGAAGATTCTCATGATGTCGTCATTGGTACGTTACGAGTCTCTGACTTAGATGTTTATGCATTGTTAGATCCAGGGCTACTCTTACCTTTGTAACTTCTTATATAGAAGCCAACTTCAATACTAGTCCAAAAATTCACTCAGAACCCTTCTTAATCTCTACTCCTGTCGGTGACCCAGTTATAGCTAGACTGGTATACAGAAATTGCCTTGTCATAGTGTCTCCGAAATTCACCTCAACAGATCTTGTAGAGTTAGATATGGTAGAATTTGATATCATTTTAGCCATGGATTGGTTACACTCTTGTTATGCCTTAGTCAATTGTAGAACCAGAATCTTTCGTTTTCAGTTTCTAGACGAACCAATCTTAGAAAGAAAGGGTAGTAGCTTAGCGCATATGGGTCCATTCATTTCTTACCAAAAGGCTAGGAAGATGATCTCTAAAGGTTATCTCTATCATCTAGTTTGGGTTAAGAATTCAAGATCTGAAACCCCAACTCTTGAGTCAGTTCCAATAGTTTATGAGTTCCCAAAAGTGTTTCCAGAAGATCTTCTTGGAGTTCCTCCCGAAAGGGAAATCAACTTTGGAATTGATCTTCTCCCAGATACCCATCCTATCTCTATTCCTCCTTAGAATGGCTCCAACTGAACTTAAGGAATTGAAGGAGCAGTTAAAAGACCTTCTAGGTAAGGGCTTCATCAAACCTAGTATTTCCCCATGGGGTGCACCAGTGTTGTTCATGAAAAAGAATGATGGTTCCCTCGGGATGTGCATTGACTATAGGCAGTTAAACAAGGTCACAATCAAGAATAAGTATCCCATCCCCAAGATTAATGACTTGTTATACCAACTTCAGGGTGCTAGTCATTTGTCAAAGATAGACCTCAGATCTGGTTATCATCAGCTCATAGTCAGAGATAGCGAAATTTCGAGGATAGCATTGAGAACTCGGTCTGGTCATTATGAGTTTGTAGTTATGTCATTTAGACTAACCAATGCTCCTGCAGCTTTCATGGACTTATTTAATATAGTGTTCAAGCAGTATTTGGACTTGTTCGTTATCGTCTTTATTGATGATATCCTCATTTACTCTAGAAATGAGGAAGAAGAAGCAAATTATTTGAGGGTTGTTCTGCAAACTCTCAAAGATTGCCAATTATTTGCTATGTTTAGCAAATATCAGTTTTGGTTGCAATCCATTTCTTTCCTTGGTCACATTGTGTCTAGCGAATGGATCCTAGTCGATTCTCAGAAAATAAAAGAAGTGAAACAATGGCCCAGACCTACCTTTCCTACAGATATCAGAAGCTTTTGGGTCTAGCAGGTTATTACAGAAGATTCATGGAAGGATTTTCATCCATAGCCTCTCCATTGACTAAATTGACTCAGAAAATGGTCAAGTATCAGTGGTCAGATGATTGTGAGTAAAGCTTTGCAGAACTGAAAACTAGGTTGACTACAACACCAATTTTTACTCTACTAGATGGTTGAGACAGTTATGTAATCTAGTATTATGCATCTAGAGTTGACCTAGGTTATGTGTTGATGCAACGAGGTAAGGTTATAGAATATGCTTCAAGATAGCTTAAGGTACATGAGAAGAACTATCCAACTAAAGACCTTGAGCTAGCAGAAGTGGTGTTTGAACTTAAGATTTGAAGACACTACTTGTATGGTGTTCACAGACCATAAGAGCCTGCAATACGTGTTCACCCAGAAAAAGTTGAATCTTTGCCAGAGGAGATGGCTTGAGTTTCTCAAGGATTATGATATGAGCATGCATTACCATCCTGGTAAGGCCAATATAGTAGCAAACACTCTTAGCAGACTATCTATGGGTAGTGTAGTACATGTTGAGGAAGAAAGAAATGAGCTAGCAAACAACATTCATGAATTTACTCGTTTAGGAGTTCATCTTATGAGTATATCACATGGTGGTGTAACAGTTCAGAATGGGTCAGAATCTTCATTGGTAGTGGAAGTGAAGGAAAAGCAAGACAGCAATCCGATATTGCTTCAACTAAAGAGTGCAGTCCATCAGGAGAGAGTTGAGGTTTTCTCCTAATGGGGAGCTGGTGTGCTTTGCTAGCAGGCTCGATTATGTGTTCCTAAGTTGGGTGAGTTGAGACAACAGATTTTTGCAGAAGCCCATAACTCTAGATACTCTATTCATCCAGACTCCACTAAGATGTAACATGATCTGTGGGAAGTCTTTTTCTCACGACACGATTCTACAGCCCGGAAGTGCCATGGCGTATAAGACTCTGAAAAGTATCATAGCATTCATAGCATTCGATATAAGGAAAAAGGCATGTAATTAAAACGTTAAATTTACAATCGAAGTCATTTTTCATAAAAAGCAAACGGAAGTCTTTTTCTATACCTTGTCTCAAACCATCTAATACTTTGAATACAATTTTGGGACATAGCCCATACAAAGACTCTAAACATACAATGAAAGACATAAAGGGAAGATAGTGGGTTTTGTCTTCAAAACTATGAGGACTCACCAAGTCTTCATCTCCAAGTTCTTTAGAAACCTGTCCTTCATGTATAGAACATCAAATCTCCACAACCCTACAATTTTGTAAAAATGGGTAAATATGGGTTAGCACATAATGTACTAAGTATGATAGCCATGAAAAAACCATGTTTAAAACAAACATTTTCTCTGAAAATCATGCTTTATGCTAATTTGAGAAAACCTTCATTAACATGAGTACAAGAGGCATAATATACAAACATAGCTAACATACAAGTCAGTTCATCACATTAGAACATAATCAACATGTAAACCATTTCAATACATTAGAACACAATCAACATATTAGCCATTTCATCACATTAGAACATAATCGCATATATGCCATTTCCTCACATTATCCTTTCACCATAAGTAACCCCAAGCTATACCTAGTGCAATATATGAATAGCATCTCATACCACCATCCACACTAGGTACCACATTAAGGCCACCAAAATTGAACTTACCATTCTTCCTTTCCATCCTTAAACAATACTAAGATATAAGAGACTTGAACATTTCATAAGTCATAACATCACATTAGGACCAACATCGAGGACAACCCTAAGTCATACTTGTGCAATGTATGAGTAGCATCCCATACTACTACTCATACTAAGTACTCCTTTGGAACTACCATAGACAAGGCATATACATATTCCATATATCATGAGTAGGAAGTAACTCATAATACAATCCAATTATAGCATGTATCATCTCAATTAAGCATATAAGTCAACATTCTTCATTAGCTTCATTTAGATCACCTTCATTAATTAAACATTAAATCATCATTTCATTAGCATCATCATAAGAGCCTATTAATTTCATTTAACATTATAAAGGAACACACCATAACCTCTCTCAAAGCCTACTTGTGCAATGCATGGATGACATCCTATACTACCACCCACACTAAGTAGTGCATTCTTGACAATCCATAGTTCATTAACATTCTTTGTGGGGGTAAGCCTTATTCAACATAGACTATGTGAGCAATTCATGGAATCCCGGTTTCACCCTCACCGGATAAGGGATTCCTACTTGCCTAAGGTAGGACCGTTCATTTAGCTTAGGTGGATCCACTAGCTATAATCCTATATGGGAACATAGTTATGGGATAGGGATATTGCTATTAGATACCCCGCCTTAACTCACGTGACGGCATCCATCTCAGGAGATTTCTACTAGAAACCCCGCTTCAACCGATGTGAGGGCTTCCATCTTATTCCATATCCACTCGATGCATATAGTTATTCCCCACGGAGTACTAGACATTCATTACATTAGCTCATTATTATGGGATAAGAGATTGTTACTAGATACCCCACCTCAACTCATGGTTGAGTATGCATCTCAAACCCAACATTCATTCATTGGAAAGCTCATATATTCAAATATGAGAATAACCTTTCATCTAATAATCCCCATATTGTGAGAAAGTCCTTTCACAACATGTAAATATCTTTAACGACCCAAAAAATGAATAGGTAAAACTAGAGCCAAAAGTGTGGGTGTTTGAGTTTGGTATGAGGTTTGATGGTGTTTGATGTTGTCCTGAGTCATGGTTGAGGGCTTCAGAGGTTAAATGTGAAGGTATGACACCCCATGGACCACCATAGAGGTCCTTGAGGAGAACCCTAAGCTTATTTCCCAAGGTTGCCCCAATTGATGAAAGTTGGCCAAATGTGGTGACCTACGGAAGGGGTCCACGCCCCGTAGGTCCATCCACGCCCTGTGGATGGCCTCCGTAGGTCAATCCCCTTCAGACCATTCCCATACCCAGACCATAGACCATCAGCACGATCTGTCAATGGACTCACGGTCCATGAGTCCAGGGAGTCAATGGCACCTGTGTTTGTTGCCTTGGTTCGACCAAGCTAGGGGTGGATTGGTAAATTCACCTCAAGTCTTTTTAAGTGTATGGCCGGTTATTTTGGGTTTATTAAGATATTTTAAGAATATTAAACCATTAAAAACCTATTTTAGATTTCATTATTCAAATTTTCCCCAATAAAAACCCCTCCCCTCCTATAGTCTTCTCTCTACAAACTCCATTGGAGATCAAAGTCAATTTCAAGCTAGGCTTGGGGATTCCAAGGTGTTTCTTCTTCAATTTTCATGGGGAATCTATAGTAAGGTATGGTGGTCTTGATCCTTGTCTAACTTTTCATTCAAGGAGCCAATTCAAAGTATAAATAATCTAGCTTTTCACTCAATATCATGAGTTCTTTCATCAAACATTTTCAAATGGTTTCTCATGAAAAATTTTGATTGTATTAGTGCTTAATTGATGAAATATGATGAAAATATTCTATAAACCCATGATTTCTCTCAATTCCTAAATTGTGCCGTAAGAAGAGGGTTTGTTGATTATGAATGTATGTTGATAGATTATGCCAAAATTGATTTAGATTGTTGAATTGTATCACTATTCATGCCTAATTGTATTAATGAAAGGTTTGTTGGTGAAAGTGACTTCATGGATTTGAAAGCGTAAGTGATGATCAATTACTTGTTGAATTAGAATGGTGAATTAGATGTTGATCCACCTGAAAGGTGGAGGTGTTTACTTACTATGTATATTGTGGCAACGAATTGATAGATATCTTCCTTGTACCTCTATATATGAAGGATCTATTTGTGATCATTATGTAAAGTATGTGTATGTGATTTCAATGAATGTATATTGATCATGTTTAGAATGTAAGTGTGTTATGATTGAATGTTATTTCTCAATTAACACCTATGAATGATGACGCTATATGTGAAAGGCTATTGTCACATACACACACTCATGAATGAATAATGAATGAAGTTTCTATGATAATGGGTTAATTTAAAGTCTATTCTCAATTGTACTCTATTGAATGATAATGACTTGTTGTGAAAGGACTTTCTCACAATAAGGGGATTCTTAGGTGAAAGTCTATTCTCATCTTTGAATCTATGAGCTTTCCAATGAATGAGTGTTGGGTTGGGATGGATGCTTATCTGGGAGTTGAGGCGCAGTATCTAGTAACAATCCTTATATCCCGTTTTAATCAATGTTGGGTTTGAGATGGATACTCAACCGTGAGTTGAGGCGGGGTATCTAGTAACAATCTCGTATCCCATAATGAAAGAATGTAATGAATGTCAAATACTCTGTGGAAAATAATGTCAAGCACCGAGTGTTTATGAATTGGGGTGGATGCTCATCCGTGAGTTGAGGCGGGGTATCCAGTAGCAACTTCTTGAGATGGATGCTCATCCATCAGTTGAGGAGGGGTATCTAGTAGCAATCTCCCTATCCTATAACTATATGCCCACATAGGTCTAGCTAGTGGATCCACTTAAGCTATAAAAATGATGGTCCTACATTAGGAAAGTAGGAATACCTTTATTCGGTGAGGGTGACACCGGGATTCCATGTAAAGCTCACATGGTCTATGTCGGTTAAGGCTTAACCCCACAAAGAATGTTAATGAACTGTGGGTTCTTAAGCATGCACTACTTAGTGTGGGTAGTGGTATGGGATGCCATATATGCATTGCACAAGTAGGCTTTGAGAGAGGTTGTGGTGTGTTCCTTTATAATGTTAAGTGTAATGAATATGTTTTTATGCTGATGTTAATGAAGAATGTTGGCTTAATGTCTAATTAATGAAGGTGTTCTTCATGAAGCAAATGAAGAATGGGTGACTTAAATGCTTATCTGTTTAATGTGAAGATGCATGCTATGCTTGGATTGTATTATTAGTTACTTCCTTGTCATGACTTGTTGAATATGAATGTGCATTGTCTATGTTGACTTCACATAATTACTTAGTGTGAGTAGTAGTATGGGATACTACTTGCACATAGCACAAGTATGACTTAGAGTTGTCTTAGATGTTGGTCTTAATGTGATGGTGTGACTCATGTATTGTTTATGTCTCTTATATGCTTTATTGTGTAAAGGTGGAAAGGTTGAATTGTAAGTTTACTTTTGGTGACCTTAATGTGGTGCCTTGGTGTGGATGGTGGTATGGGACGCTATCCATACATTGCATAAGGTATATCATGAGGGGTATTTGAGGTGAAGGCTTAAAGTAAAGGTAATGGGTTATATGGTTGATCATGTTCTAATGTTGATAAATAACTTGTATGTTGGTTGTGACTTATATTATGCCTCTTTTATCAATGTTCATGAAATTTGACTAAAATGACATATTTCATGACTTTCAAACTAAAAGTCCTTTTAAGCATATTTTTGCATGTATTTCATACTTAGTACATCTAATGTGCTAACCCCATTCTTCTCCAGTTTTACCAAAATGTAGGGTTTGGAGATATTGGTGTTCTATGCTTGAGGAGTAGGTTTCTAAGGTTCTTGAATATGAAGACTTGCTGAGTCCTCATAGTTTCGAGGACAAAACCCAACTTGTTCCCTTATGTCTTTTTTGTTTATGTTAAAGCTTTTGTGTGGGCTAAGTCCCGATGTTGTATTCAAAGTATTATATGGTTTGAGACATAGTATACAAAGTCTTCCGGTTTCTTTTTAATGAAAATGTCTTCGATTTTAAAAAATGTTTTAAATTTTCCTCTATTTTCCTATGTTCTTATGTTCAAGAATGCTATGAGGCTTGTATTAGACCCCTTCGGGGTCAAGTACATTGTGTTACGACTAGGGGGTGTTATCGGGTCGTGACAAACATGGTATCAGAGCACAAGATTTTGGAATGGTCTTAGGATGTCTCAAACTACATCTAGTAGAGTATTGTTCATAATGTGAAGCGCGCCACATTATAAATAGGAGGCTATTGGGTGTTAAGAAAGATTCACTTCTTCATTCTTCAAGTCGTGCCATATAGTTTAGCCCTATATTGTCTCTCTCTTGTTCCTTATCCGATGGTGTTTAGTGTTTGACCACTTGAAAGGAGTATGTTAGAAGCTGTGAGGGAGGAAGGTTGTGATGCCAACTATGGCTATATGACTTGATAAATGTGAGATGATAGATTGTGATGTTGACTTTCGTATAAATGGGTTGCTTTATGGTTGTGTGATGTTGGTAGAAGGTTATGATGAGTTTTGAGGTATGTTGAAAGAGTTTATGAAATGTAGTGTTTTAGGAATGCCTAGGTGTGAGGAGTATGAAGGTTTAATGAGGTTTTACTCTGAACTTAGAGTTGAAAGAAGTGAAGTTTAGAAGAGTTGGTATAAGCTTCTCGCAAGTGGGGGATAATGTGCTTAGATGGTAAGGTTATTGAGTGTCCTTGATGTTCATGAGTTAGGCTTTCTTGGTGTTCTCTCCTTATGAGGTGTAGTGACCTTGAGGAGTTTAGACCCGGTGTGGTAGACTCATAGCAGACCTTAAGTGGTGTGGTAAGGTTGATTGTGAGCAAGAGTTGCTTTATGAGGACCTTCGTAGTTTAAAAGTACCGGTATGTTGATGGTTTCTTGTAAAGTTGTGAATGTCTTGATTAAGGTTCCTTTGTGGTGTTCATGATAAGACGTAGTTGGGTTTACTCCTAAGTGGGGGATATTGAGTTGAGTAGTAAGGTTGTTGAGAGTTCCGATATCCTTACCTTTTTCTTTATGTGCCTATTCAACCCTAAGACAAAGAGTTCCTTCTTGGCTTGTTTCATGTTTTTAGAGTCACATGTGATATTGTGTTTCCATGGTCTCCTTATGTTATGCATGTTCCTGAAGAATTCTTGTTTAAATGAGAAAATGAGTTTTCAAGATTTATTGTTCCTCAAGTTAATGAGCATTTACTATGAGTTCTGTATATACTTCATGAGGTTAAATGTTGAACATGCTTAAATGTGTTTTATGAAGAAATTACATAATGTGCTTAATGATGTTGTGATGAGCATGACGTGAGATGGAGAAGGAAGTTCCTCCAATAAAATGAGAAATGATGAAGTTTTGTTGCATAATGAGTTTGTAGATGTAGTTCCTACATTCTTGAATTTGTATGAAGTATGTTGATGTCGAGTAAATGTTTCCTCCTATGTTTTGTGCTTGGAATATGATGTTGCATGCATGATGGGCTGCTAGTCTTGAGTCATTACCCCTTAATATGTTTAAAGTGTCATTCGAGGATGAATGTTCCTAAGTGGGGGATAATGTAACGACCCTAAAAACGAATAAGTAAAACTAGAGCCTAATGTGTAGGTGTTTGAGTTTGCTGTGAGGTTTGATGGTATTTGATGTTGTCCCGAGTCAGGGTTGAGGGATTTAGGGGTTAAACATCAAGGTACGACTCCCCATGGACCACCCTAGGGGTCCTTGAGGAGGACCCTAAGCTTAACCCCCAAGGCTGCCCCAATTGATTAAAGTTGGCCAAATGTGGTCACCTACGGTCCACTCCCCGTGGATGGCCTCCGTAGGTCAAGCCCCTCAAGACCATTCCCTTGCCCCAGACCACGGACCAGAAGCACGGTCTTTAAATGGACTCATGGTCTCTGAATCCATGGCGTCAATGGCACCTGTGTTTGCTGTCTTGGTTCGGCCAAGCTAGGGGTGGATTGGTAAATTCACCCCATGTCTTTTTAAGTGTATGGATGGTTATTTTGGGTTTATAAAGATATTTTAAAAATATTAAAACATTAAAACCCTATTTTAGATTTCATTATTCAAATTTTCCCCAATCAAAACCCCTCCCTTCCTAAAGTCTTCTATCTAGAAACTCCATTGGAGACCAAGGTCAAGTTCAAGCTAGGGTTAGGGAATCCAAGGTGTTTCTTCTTCAATTTTCATGCGGAATCTATAACAAGGTATGATGGTCTTGATCCTTGTCTAACTTTTCATTCAAGGTGCCAATTCAAAGGTGATTTCAAAGTATGAAAAATCTAGGTTTTCACCCAATCTCTTAGGTTCTTTCATCAAACATTTTCAAATGGTTTCTAATAACAAATTATGATTGTATTGGTGTTTAATTGATGATTTATGATGAAAATACTCTATGAACCCATGATTTCTCTCAATTCCTAAATTGTGCCTTATGATGTGGGTTTGTTGATCATTAATGAATGTTGATGGATTATGCCTAAATTGATTTAGATTGTTGAATTGTATCGCTATTCATGCCTAATTGTATTAATGAAAGGTTTGTTGGTGAAAGTGAATTCATGGTTTTGAAAGGGTAAGTGATGTTCAATTACTTGTTGAATTAGAATTGTGAATTAGATATTGATCCACTTGAAAGGTGGAGGTCTTTACTTACTATGTATATTGTGGTATTGAATTGATAGATATCTTCCTTGTACCTCTATATATGAAGGATCTATGTGTGATCATGATGTAAAGTATGTGTGTGTGATTTCAATGAATGTATAATGATTATGTTTAGAATGTAAGTGTGTTATGATTGAATGTTATTTCTCAATTAACACCGATGAATGATGAGGCTATATGTGAAAGGCTATTCTCACATACAAACACACTCATGAATGAATAATTAATGAATTTTTTATGACAATGTTAATGATGATGGGTTAATTAAAAGCCTATTCCCAACTGTACTCTAATAAATGATAATGACTTGTTGTGAAAGGACTTTCTCACAATAAGGGGATTTTTTGGTGAAAGGCTATTTTAATCTTTGAATCTATGAGCTTTCCAATGAATGAATGTTGGGTTGGGATGGATTCTCATCCGGGAGTTGAGGTGGAGTATCTGGTAACAATCCCTGTATCCCGTTTTAATCAATGTTGGGTTTGAGATGGATACTCAACCGTGAGTTGAGGTGCGGTATCTAGTAACAATCTCTTATCCCATAATGAAAGAATGTAATGAATGCCAAATACTCCGTGGAAAATAATTGCAAGTAACGATTGGAAATGAATTAGGGTGGATGCTCATCCGTGAGTTGAGGTGGGGTATGTAGTAGAAACCTCTTGAGATGGATGCTCATCCATCAGTTGAGGCCGGGTATATAGTAGCAATCTCCATATCCCATAACTATATGCCCACATAGGTCTAGCTAGTGGATCCATTTAAGCTATAAAAATGATGGTCGTACCTTAGGAAAGTAGGAATCCCTTTATCCGGTGAGGGTGACACCGAGATTCCATGTCAAGCTCACATGGTCTATATCGGTTAATGCTTACCCCCACAAACAATGTTAATGAAATATGGCTTCTTAAGAATGCACTACTTAGTGTGGGTGGTGGTATGGAACGCCATCTATGCATTGCACGTGTAGGCTTTGAGAGAGGTTGTAGTGTGTTCCTTTATAATTTTAAGTGTAATGAATGTGCTATTACGATGATGTTAGTGAAGAATGTTGGCTTAATGTCTAATGAATGAAGGTGTTCTTAATGAAGCAAATGAAGAATGGGTGACTTAAATGCTTATATGTTTAATGTGAAGATGCATGCTATGCTAGGATTGTATTATGAGTTACTTCCTTGTCATGACTTGTTGAATATGAATGTACCTTGTCTATGGTGACTTCAAAGGAGTACTTAGTGTGAGTAGTAGTATGGGATGCTACTTGTACATTGCACAAGTATGACTTAGAGTTGTCTTAGATGTTGGTCTTAATGTGCTGATGTGACTTATGTATTGTTTATATCTCTTATATTCTTTATTGTGTAAAGGTGGAAAGAATGAATGGTAAGTTCACTTTTGGTGACCTTAATGTGGTGCCTTGGTGTGGATGGTGGTATGGGACGCTATCCATACAATGGACAACGTATATCATGAGGGTTATTTGAGGTGCATGCTTAAAGTTAAGGTAATGGGTTATATGGTTGACCATGTTCTAATGTGGATAAATAACTTGTAGGTTTGTTGTGACTTATATTATGCCTCTTTTATCAATGTTCATGAATTTTACTAAAATGGCATATATCATGACTTTCAAACTAAATGTCCTTTTAAGCATGTTTTTGCGTGGCTTTCATACTTAGTACATCTAATGTGCTAACCCCATTCTTCTCCCTTTTTACCTAATTGTAAGGTTTAGAGATATTAGTGTTCTATGCTTGAGGAGTAGGTTTCTAAGGTGCTTGAAGATGAAGACTTGGTGAGTCCTCATAGTTTCGAGGACAAAAACCACCCTGTTCCTTTATGTCTTTTTTGTTTATGTTAAAGCTTTTGTATGGGCGAAGTCCTGATATTGTATTCAAAGTATTAAATGGTTTAAGACATAGTATACAATGTCTAGAAAGTCTTCCGTCTACTTTTTAATGAAAATGTCTTCGATTGTAAACAAAGTTTTAAATTATCCTCTATTTTCCTATGTTCATTAATGAGGTCTATAAGGTTTTGATGAATATGGGAGTGATGCCGGTGGAAAAGGCGGAGTTTGCCGCTTATCAACTAAAAGTTGTTGTTCAAATATGGTATAACCAATGGAAGGAAGGAAGGTCGAAAGATGTGGATCCTCTTGATTGGGAGAAGTTTAAGGTCGCTTTTCTTGACAGGTTCTTTCCCCTTGAGATAGGGGAAGGCAAGGTGCTTGAGTTCATTAACCTTTGACAAGGGAGTATGAGTGTGAGGGATTATTCTCTAAAGTTAACTCAATTCTCTAAATATGCTCCATCAATGGTTGTCAATTCAAGGGAAAAGATAAGTAAGTACATTTCGAGTGTGCCTGAAATGGTAGTTAAAGAGTGTTGTACCGACATACTCATTAATGACATAAACATCTCTCGTCTCATGGTTCATGCACAGCAAATCGTGGAGGAGAAACTTAAGGAAAAATCCAGATAGGTAAAGAGGGCTAAGTTCAGAGATGGAAATTTCTCTCATGCAAGGTCCAATGGACAATGTCGTCCTAGATTTTGACAAGGTTTTCCAGTCAAGATTCCCCTAATGCTCCTCCTAAGTTCCACAAATATAGGGTGTCTAACCCTAAGCCCCAAGGATAAAATGTTAGTGGAGCTTCATTACCTAGGTCTACTTGTACTAACGGTGGAAAAAGGCACTAGGGTAAGTGTCGAGCCATCACGGATGGTTGCTTTGGTTGTTGTAAGAGTGGTCACAAAATGAGGGATTTCCCGATGCTTACGGCTAAGGGAAGAGAGGGAAAGTAAGCTCCTCCTAGTATTTTGGGTCACAATACTCCTAGGAAAAACCAATTCTATGCATTTCAGACACGTGATGAACACGATAGTGTTCCCGATGTGGTTACCGGTATGTTGAAAATTTTCCAACTTGAAGTTTATGCTTTACTTGATCCCGATGCTACCTTTTCTTTTATGACGCCATATTTGTCTTTGAGGTTTGATGTTCTTCTGGATGTGTTGTTAGATCTTTTTTCTTTCTCTACTCATGTTGGTGATTTTATTGTGACTAAGAGAGTCTATAGAAACTGTATATTTCACTTGTCCCATAGAGTTACTCTTGTTGACTTGGTATAGCTTGATATGCTAGATTTTGATTTTATCTTGGGTATGGATTGGTTGCACTCATGATATGCTTCTATCGAATGTAAAACTCATTTAGTCAAGTTTCAGTTCCCTAATGAGCCTATCTTAGAGTGGAAGGGGAGAAATTCTATCCCTATCGGTCAATTTGTCTTTCATCTTAAATCTAGAAAGATGAGGTCTAAGGGTTGCGTTTACATCCAGTTATGGTGAGGGATGTAGATTCTGAAACCCCTACTCTCGAGTGGTCCACATTATTAATGAATTTCTGGAAGTGTTCTTAGATTATCTACTCCTCCTGAGCGGGAAATTGACTTCGGTATTGACCTTCTCCCCTAAATATGCAACTTATTTCTATTTCTCCTTAACGTATGGCTCCAACATAACTTAAGGAGTTGGAAGAACAATTGAAATATTTGTTGGATAAGGGTTTCATCCCACCGAGTATCTCTTCATGAGATACTCTAGTTTTGTTTGTTAGAAAGAAAGATTATTCTCTCCATATGTGTATTGATTATCGCCAGTTGAATAAAGTGATGAATAAGAATAAGTATCCTCTTTAAAGGATAGATGATTTATTTGACCAACTTCAAGGAGCAAGTTATTGCTCTGAAATAGATCTTTGATCGGTTTATCACCAATTGAGGCTAAAGGAAGATGACATTCCGAACACGGTTTTTTCAACTCGGTATGGTTATTATGAGTTTTTGGTAGTGTCGTTTGGGTTGACTAATGCTCCTGGGTGTTTATGGATTTGATTAATAGGGTGTTTAGAGAATACCTTGACATGTTTGTGATTGTATTCATTGATGATATACTGATCTACTCAAGATTGAGAATGATCATATTGGTTAGTTGAGGATTTTATTGCAAATCCGTAAGTACCAACAACTCTTTGTAAAGATTAGCAAATGCTAATTTTTGTTAAGGTATGTAGCTTTCCTTAGTCATATTGTATGGAGTAAGGGTATTGAGGTAGATCATAAGAAGACATATGTGGTCAATTGTTGGACTAGACGTCTAACTATTTCAGATATTAAAAGTTTCTTGGGTTTAGCTAGTTGCTATAGAGGGTTTGTGGAGGGATTTTCTACAATTGCCTTTCCTTTGACGGCGTTGACTCAAAAGAAAGCTAAGTTCATATAGTCTGAAGCATGTGAGAAGAGTTTTGAACAATTAAAGGACATACTTACTTCCACTCCGGTTTTGACCTTACCGGAAGGGATGGATGGTTTTGCGGATTATTCGGATCCCTCGAGAATTGGGCTAAGGTGACTGCTTATGCAAAATGAGAAAGTTATTGCCTATGCCTCAAGGCTACATCAGATTCATGAAAAGAATTATCCTACCCATGACCTCGAACTAGCGGTGGTTGTTTTTCCGTTAATGATTTGGAGGCACTATTTGTATGGAGTTCATATAGATGTGCTTATCGATCATAAGATGTCACGATCCTAGGGTACCCCCTGACGTAACAAGGCACATAGAACCCCAAAAGGTACCATGTAAGCCACTTAGCATATTTTAAAATAAAGCATTAGAATAATAATAGTAAAAATGCATTTAGGTCAAAAAATATTTATAAAGTAAACAGGAAGTCTGGACTTGTCTCAAATAGCCATGTGACATCCCGGAAAACTAGTAGGTGGAACTACAGCCTTACGGGTGACTGGTTGAGTTTGATGTGGGGTTTTATATTGCAAAATTGTTTCCCGAACTTAGTATGAAGGTTTTAGGGATAAGGCGTCAGGTAAGACCCCCCAAGGACCACCAAAGGGGTCCTTGAGGAGGACACCAAAACAGTTCCCAAATCTGCCCAACAAGGCCACCTACGATTGGGACGCACACCCCGTAGGTGGACCCATCCCTAGTGGGAAGAGGTGGTGGGTCAAGAAATGAGTGCACCTGAAATTTTAGGCAGCAGAACACCACCCACGAGGGTGGAGTAAACCCCGTGGACCCACCCACAGTCCGTGGATTGGGGTCTGGTGCACTACAAGAAAAATGCTCAGTAGCGAAGGGAAAACTGGTCCCGAAAAGTGAGTTTTTGGTCCCTAAAGGTCAATGGCGACCGGTACATCTGGTCACCACCCCGTCTCAAAAGCCGCCGTCGCTAAAGGCCAATAAGGACGGGTAGAACAAGCTGGTCTCTAAATCATTTTTGCGAGCGTTATAAAATCTGTGCCTTAAAATTGTTTTAGGACCGTATTTCTAGTCCATGATTAGAAAAAATCTAGTCCAAAAAACATTTTTAGGGACTATATTTACTGGTCCTTAAATATAAGATAAATTAATATTTAATGATTTTCAACAACCAGTTTACTGGTCCTACAAACCCTATAAAAATAATATTTGTGGTCCCTATATATAATCAAATGCATTTATAAAATTATCATAGTTAGCTTGTATATATAGAAAATATAAATACACAGCATAATACATCAGTCACATTATTATTTAAGCAACAACATCAAGAGAAAAGGAAAAAAAACTAGTGTTCTCTATCAAATAATATAAGTGTAGATGTCTTGTTGGATTATCCAGGGGACTAGGCTCTTTGAGTTCTAGCTCCAGCATTTTTCATGTCTGAAAAAAGTCAAGTCCAACAACTATTTTGAGCAATCCCCCATTGTCTAGTTTGTGTCAAGTCCATGGAGGAGAGCTGATTGTCACAAGGAATCCAGCCTTCTAGGAGTGGAGTGATGCCCATATTTGCCTAGTGTAAGGTATAATAATTAGCAAAGTTCATCCAGTGTGAAGGACTGACAGTTGTTAATACACTTGTCCTGATTTGCAAAGCTAGCAATGTATTGATGATGCCCTAGTAATTTAATAAACCTGCAATTGTCAAGAATGATATAAGATTTGGCAAATGTGTGTTGAATTCAATTTAAAATCAAGGGAGCTAATTATTTGACAACCAAGATGATACATAATAATGTTTATTCCATATGCCTTATGCAGAATGCAAGGTTTGATGATAGTGAAACTTCAATTGAGCTAATAAGCTAATGACATGCGCTTTCAAAGAGGAGTCTAGGTTTCAAAGCATAAAGAGTAAGATATATTATAAATTTAACACTGATTTATCCTTGTAAAGAATATTGAGCAAATTCACAATGTAAGCAAGTTTTGATACCTTCAACCAAACAAACCTAAAGAGTTCAAATTTGCTTAAACTTGTCTCGTCTTTTTTCTCCTAAAAGAACCACATGTATAAAATAAATTCTCAAACTAATAAAGTTTGGATACCTTCAACCAAAAAAGAGAAGATTCAAATTGCTTAAACTCGTCTCATCTTTATTCTCCTACACGAATCACATCTTCTAAAATGAATCGGCAAATGTTTAAAAGAGGTGAAATATCTTATCTTTATTTCTAAACAGACCAAATAGTAATTTATAGTTATTTCAAGTTTATTAATAATTAGCTCAAACTAGGTAAAAGTTCTGAAGTCTTTCATCATCTTCCCTCTCTCTATAAACTTTATTGACAACTAGACTACACTCTTAGGGTGCAAAAGCTCTTATTTTTTACTAATCACAAGAAATTTTTTTCTCTGCTCACAATTTCATTTGGAAACAAAACTGCTACTATCACATGAATGGAGAGCAGATGATTGATGATAAGAAAAATAGCATATACTCATGTAAATCGCGTAAGAGACCTGAGATACTATTTTCAATTCAATTTCCAAGACAAGTAAGATACTAGTCAGTGGCAAGGAACAAATTGTAAATGTCAACATGATATTCAACAATAGTTTTTCTTGTTCTTTGTGTAGCAAATTCTTGGTCCTATAAGCTTGAAATGATCCCCGAAACTACAACACAAAATTAAAGATTACAAATTAAATCTGTAGAACATTTAATTGCTCATCAGTTTGGTTGACTGCTGACTTTTATTAATCTTGGTATTTTCATAGTTCTATTGCAAAATTTATTAACATTCCTTCGCTATTTCAGATTAAAACTTTGTAGACTTAATTTAATTAAGAAAACTGGAAGGACCCTACTAGTTCCCTTAATCAAGTGCTAACATCTAGGAAATGCATCACGAAGAAATAAGTATCCTAAATCCATACATATTGAGAAGTACAATTAGTATTTCACTTAAAATAAGATCGTCGTAGCAAGATATTTGCAACCAAAGGAACACAAATAGCTACGAACACTATTATTGGAACAAATAACCTAAAATAGCATGAGATGACAAAATAATTACAGTCAATTGATCAAAGATAAGTATATGGTAGTAGGAACTAACCTGCTCGAGCTTACTGGCTTTGACCGTGCGATGGGGGTTGACAGTGAAATAGGAATGGTGGAACCTTCTCAATATTTGTGTTCTTCGATTTGGTAGATGCAATTTCTAGTAGGCTAGAGTTCAGTGATTGGGAACCTTCTCCAGATAGGAATATGATGTTCTTGAAAGAGGTTGCTCTAGTATCAAGAGTCTCCATATCGGAATTTCTGCTTCAAACCTCTAGAGATGTCTTTACTTCAAGCAAAGTAGTAGGTTTGCTTGTGGGTTGAGCAATACATTGGGGCTTCTGGTCAAAAACACCCATTTGTAGCCTCCCTCTCCCTTTAGCTAATTCAGACGAGGGCCTTTAAAGTTTATGTGACAGAATACTGAAATTTTCAGATTACAAAGTCCTTAGTTGAAATATACTTTCTAGTGTAATATTACTTGGGATGTCCGGAGAGGGTGGTGTCTATGCAATCTTACCCCAACTTATGAAGTTAGGGAGGCTATTTCCGATAGATCCTATGCTCAAATAAATTTGAAGAAAATAAGAGTTCAAAAAATCAATCCCAGTCTTTTAATAAATAAGAACAATTAAAACAGAGGTATTAGTATTTGTCACCAAATAAAAAATAAGACAAGTACTTCTCAATCAGTGATAAATGCTCCCTTTGAGAAACTAGAGATGTAATTGAGATCATTTAGTTGTCGACTTTTTATAAAAGACAACAATTTGGGCTCTTTTACTACTTGTTTAGCTTGAAGATCGTTTGCTGGTACATTTTTTTTTACTTTCCCCCTACAATTAGATCTAGATAACCACTAAATTATTATAGATAATTGTAAAGAGAAACAAATCATTAAAATTATAAACACTCTAGAACTACACAAATATATACCCTTAAGTTGAAATTTAGGTATCGATACGAAATAAATTTGTGAATGACAATTGAAATTGGCGCATTTAATCAAATAACTTACTTGAAGTGGGTGCTTACCGTAGAGAAATGATGAACTACATAGCGGTGAAATCGATGAAAATATGAAGATTTCTTCCATTTTGAGAAATGATGAAGTACATGTTATGTGTCTCCATGTTTAGCGGCAGATTCTACAAATATCAACTAACCCCAAAATATTTCTAGATTTCATTCCCAAAATATTTCAAGATTTTAGACCCAAAATGTTTCCAGATTTCAACTCCAAACATCGCTGGACACAGTTTCCAAGCAACCCCAAAATATTTCTAGATTTCAACCTCTACAAATATCTATTGTCCCTTTTGGAGACTGGTCAATTCAAATGATATAAATGACAAGATTAGTCATTATAGAGTGTATTTAAAAGAATAATTTTTTACTTACCTAAAATCGCCAGAAAACTTGTACTCAGCTTCAAGAAGAATAAAATTACTCAATCGAACAGTTATCCATATATCTCAAGTAGAAGAAGGAGAAACCTGAACAAGAAATCTTGAAAGATTATCATTTTGGAATTTACGGGTTTCAGGAGATGAGGTCTAGGGTTTTCGAAGGGAGGTAGAAACAAAAAAATTAGAGAAAGCTGTGTTTTAATATTAGAATTTTCATTTTATTTTTAATAAAAAAACTAAAAAAGAGTGAGTATTAAGAACCAGACGGTAACAAATTTAAGTACCAGACTGAATACCTTCGGAATTATAATTGTAAAATTGACAACTTGGGACCAAAAATGAATATCGTCCCCAAAAATAGACTTTTAAGGATGATTTTTTTCTACCCGTCACTAAATGTTGGTCTCTAATAACCCTTTTTCTTGTAGTGGTGGGTGGGGACTGTTTTAAAGATTTTTAATTTAAGTTGGGGACTTGGGGGTTAATTCCAAATTAGTTAGGGGTTAATTGGGGTCAGTTAATTAGTTATTAGGCCCCCTATATATACCTAATAGATCCTTAATTAAGTAGTTTCAAAATCATTATTTTAGATTCACAAAATACACCAAACTCACTCCAATAATTCTCTCTCTAGAAACTACATTGAAGAAGAAGAACAAGGTCAAGTCTAGGGGTCAAGGGGCAACCTTTTCTCTTCAATTTCGTCAGGAAATCTTCATAAGGTATGGTGGTTTTTCATCTATGGGTAGCCTTCACCCATAGAGTCCATTCAAAAGTTGATTTCAAAGCTTCCAATTTCCCCCAAAAGCTAGGGTTTCAATCTAAGTCACGGGTTCTCTTTCAAAACATTTTCAATGGTCTATTTATGATGGATTATGATTGAAATGATTATTTATTGTTGATTTATGATGAAATACCCCCATGAACCCATGAATTCCCCACTTTACTAAAGTGACTTCATGATGTGGGTATTGTTGTATATTGACCCAATTAAGTGAATAATGGTTGTTCATGGTGTAACTACATGATTTTAGTGTGATCATATATGTATCCTTGATTAACCTAAGATTCTATGGTTAAATTGATATAGTCTAGTGTTACGTCATGAAAGAGGCAAATTGAGGGTTAGATGTGACCTTCTAAGATTGATGAACTTCTTTATGAATTGCCTTAGATTAGATGACCTGGATATGAATTCCTTAAAAGTATAGCTTCTACACATGAATTGGTTCATTTAGGGCTTATGTGATGGATCATGGTTGAGTAGTATTGAGTTTGAGGTTATATAATACTATATGACTATAATTGATTAAGAATAACTTGAAAATTAGGTACACAAGATGATCATGTGAGACATTGCTTGAGAGTAAGGCTTGTAACATGAAAATTACTCCTAGGGCTATAAGGGTAAAAACTAAAGTGAATAAGCTAAGGATGTTAAGGCTTAAGAATGAAGCTATTATGTATGTTGAGTTGTATATGGCATTAATGTGAAAAGACTTCACCCACATTACCTATAATATGAGTACATGAGTTTATGCATATAATGATTGATTTACTTGAGTCATGATTCTATCCATGTCTAAGGTAGTGAATGCTAGATGTGTTGACTTAACATGATATATGATCGTTGAATACAAGATATGAGGGGTATGCATGATTATGATATTATGTGCATGTTTTATGAATACTTTTATAGTAAAGTGTCTATGATGATAATGTGGTTGTTGTGTCATTGGACGGACAATCACACACACACCCCATGCATGAACATGACTATGATGTTACTAAGGTGTTAATTGAGTTATTGATTCATGCTATTCCCCTTATCTAATGTGGAAATTTTAGATGTTTGGGTTGAGTTAATTCATAGCCCTTGGAGGGAAAATTATCTGGATTTGTACATGTTGATAAGAATTGTGTATGAGCTTATGATTCACTTTGAAAGTGAAGATCCTATGACTATTGTGTAATTGCAGTGTTGTTGAAAGATCATTCTCCCCTTACCGTTACACATGACTATGCATGAAATGTCTTGGACTATGTTAATTTGTTCTATTGATTGAAAGGCAATTCTCATTAATACTATGAACAAGATGTGAAAGGTTTACTCACATATTAATGATTCTAAGGTTGAAAGGCCATTCTCACCGAATGAATCTATGAGCTATATTATGATGTTGTACTGGATTTAGTGTTAAGTCACCTTTCCATAAACATGAACTTAAGTAACGACTTAACATGAATTTAAAGGGAATTATGCTTAGCACTGAGTGGATATGAAAATGAGATGGAAGCTTTTACGCCAGTTATTACGGCTTCCCAATGGGTTCCTTTTATGCCAGTCAGTCCGGGTTCCAAAAATATTTATCTCATGATGGAAAACTTTTACGTTAGTCAGTCCGGGTTTCTAGTCGCCATCTCCTTATCCCAAAACTATGTGCACACATAGGTCTTTAGCTAGTGGATCCACCTAAAAGCTAAACATGTTAGTTCTACCTTAGGCATGTAGGACGCCTCTTTTTGGTGTGGGGTATGACACCGAATTCCATGTAGATCACATGGTCTATCTCGTTGAAGGTTATTTCCCTACATGAACAAGAACAAGAACATGAAGAAGAACAACATAGACACCCACTTTGTCTTTATAAGACTTCGATTGTACAGAAAAGTTTTAAATTTCTCCATTTTTTCCTATGTTCTTATGTCATTATATGCTATGAGTCTTGTGTGAGGCTTTTCAGAGTCTTATATGTTGTGTCACATCTAGGGGGTACACTTAACCAACATAGACTATGTGAGTAACATGGAATCCGGTGTGATGCACCACACCGAAAAGAGGTGTCCTACTTGCCTAAGGTAGAACTAACATGTTTAGCTTTTAGGTGGATCCACTAGCTAAAGACCTATGCGGGCACATAGTTATGGGATAAGAAGATTGCTACTAGAAATCCGGACTGATTGGCGTAAAAGGAACCCATTGGGAAGCCGAACTAACTAGCGTAAAAGCTTCTATCAAATTTTCATATCCACTCGGTGCTAAGCATAATTCCCTTTAAGTTCATGTTAAGTCTTTACTTAAGTTAATGTTTATGGAAGGGTGACTTAACATTCAATCCAGTAAAACATCATAATATAGCTCATAGATTCATTAGGTGAGAACGGTCTTTCAACCTATAGAATCATTAATATGTGAGTAACCCTTTCACATCATGTTCATAATGTCAATGAGAACAACCTTTCAATCAACACAACAATATTATCATAGTCCTAGACATTTCATGCATAGTCAATAATACGCTCAAATTACACCTCCCTAAAGAAGCGTAAGAGATCGTTATCAAGTAAAGAACCCAACTTGTAGGTTGGGGTCGATCCCATGAGGAATATGGTTTAGACTTAACTTTAACCCACGATTTTATATTTCGTTAGTCAACGTATTTTCGAAAAAAATAATTAAAAGGGGGGGTGGGGGTTGTGAAACAAATTCTGAAAGTTATAAACTTTTGTTGTTATCAAGATGAGAGAGAAACTAGGGTGTACGTGTTCCCCATAAGTTCATAACACGGTAATGCTAGTAATAGCAATCCTTTCCTTGTGTATTGCATGCGAAGTGATAAGTTAGGTATCTCTAAATCCTAGGTACGGCATCTAGAGAATTTCACCCCGCACCTTTGTCTGGCTACGTGTGTATAATCTACTAACCCTTACCTTTACCTCATACTAGACATCACATCGATGTATCACATCGTTTTCACCATCGCACCAATTAACATTAGACTATTAGATAGTATCACACTAAATCTATGTTGATAATTATTTTCTCGTTAATTACCTCCTTGGTCCGATAAGTAGGAACGAGGCAAGTTCTAACATTGGCCACTATTAAAAAGATTCTAAGCGAAAGAATTTTCAATTCATGCAATAACACTATTCAAGAATTACTTAGTTACTATTCATATGTTGTTAATTGCTTATGATTCCCACAACCCTAGTTGTGGATTTAGTTACCCATAATAGCAAGAACACAATTCATATTTTTAGATGAAGAAATCATGAACATACGTAATAAGTAGAAGGAACCCAGAATCTAAACTTGAATTGCAAAGTCAAAATCTTCAAAACGAACTTAGGAAATTAAGAATTGCTAAAGTTGCAAGTTAATCTCCAAAGTCGAGAACTAGAATAAAATTAATAAAGTCTAACCCCCAAAAATGAGGTTTACATGCCCTATATATAGAAAAAAAAAAGTCCTAAGTAAAAAGGAAACGAAATGAGGAAATAATGTTCCAGGATGTCTCTTCGATCTTCGACACAGACCTACGGACCGTTGATTGACCTGCGGTTCATAGGTCCCTTCTGTGACTCAGGACTTAGGCAGATTTTTAGCTTCCAAAACATTATCATCTCTGAAGCAAACGATGGATCAACAATACAGACCATGGTTTGATCCACGATCCGTAGATCCTTCTTAGTAGATCGACACTTAGAAATTTCAAAATCAGGTACTGGAACCCCTTCTCTGAATAATTTGACAGAGCAACAGTACGGTTTGTGGATCAATCTACGGTCTATCGGTTGCAACTGTGGCTCCACACTTGGTCAAGAATTCCCTGATATCTTTTAATGCCTTGCATGCCCATCTACGACAACCATCTACGGAGCATTAATGGACCTACGATCCGTGGATCACCTCCGTAGATGCCCCTTTTTTGCACATCCTTCAGCTATGTCTCTCAGTTTCCACGTCTGAACATATTTCCTGCAAACATGATAAAAATACATAAAAACCAATACAAAATGGCCCTAGACACACACAACTCTTAAATGAAATGTTTAAAAATATCATAAACTCACGGTATATCAACACCCTTAAATTAATTCGTTGTTTGTCCTCAAGCGATGCACAAAGACTTAAAACGACACTTGTATAGAAGAAAACATTTCAAGCATAAGCAATCACATGGCTCTCTACCCCTACTCTCTTCTCGAGTGCAAATCTTTTCTCTCAGACTCAACAAGTTAACTTGTGCGGATCGAAACACGACACAGATCGACCACTCAACACTAGAGCAGTCAATATGGGCTAGGCCCGTTGGGCCGGCCTGGCCTAACCCGGGATTTAATAGGGCTGGGCTAAGATTTTTGGAGCCCATTTAAGAAAAGGGTTTTTAGCCCGGCCTGAATAAGCCTGCTGATTTGTGGGGCTTGAGAAATATAGGTAGGGCCGGCCCGTGGGCCAAATAAAAATAATTTTAAAAATATAATATAATATTAAAATTTAAAATTAAAGAGAATCCAAACTCAAAATCTATTTAATATTTAACTAATTGAAACCGCATATAAATTGCAGATGAAAATAAAGATGTTAAGACAACCTTGCCACAAGCTGATTCAGATATGCTTGAT
>JAJOOE010008990.1:0-48354 GCA_036250405.1 Solanum raphanifolium | reverse complement strand
AACCCTAGGAAACTTATGGCTACTGCTATGCTTTGAAAGAGAGAGGAGAAGCTTAGAGAGTAATCTAATTTTTTTTATCTATTCTTAAAAGTGAGGAAATGGCCAGCAACTTGAGGATTATAAAGGTCTTATTTTTCCCCATCTCTTAAGTTTTAATATCATTCTGTAATAGTAGAGGCTTCATAGATAGATAAAGTTGAGGAGTTTTTTTTGAGTATTTACATTCTTTGAAACGTTTTACTAACTATAAGTATTTCTATAGAGTGTTGTTCAGATTTTATGAGTTGATTATTTGAGTTTAACAGATTTTATTAGGTCTTAAGCATACTATTTCTTGAGTTAGTTTTCTACTTGTAGTCAATCAAGATGAGGGTTCTCTTTGGGACCAAGAATGGTTCTCGAGTGCTGGCCACATCCAGGGTGTAGGTTCTGGTCCTGATAAACTTGGTATCAGATAATAGAGTTCAAGTGTCATAGGGTGTCTATGAAGATACGTCAATAGGACCTTGTTTATGGTTGTGAGGGCCCCACTTTTATATATGAGGGACTACAGACATTTAAGAAAAGTTTCCTTTCTTTCATACTCTAAATGGTGCAGTAGAACTGTGTCATAAGGAATTTATTCTAACTTATGCATTTCTCATATCCATTCGACTACCCTCATACTTAAGTTAGTTGAAAAGCACAACCAGATACTTATCGATGAGGTACTCTCAACAAAAACCTTGAGAAAGTCATGAGACTGCATATGGGCTTGAGAGAAGCCAGTGAGTGATTTTCCTTTCTTCTACCAATATGGGAGAAATGACTTTTCATTTTCAAAGACATTTCATTTGAAATGACTTTTCATTTTCCCTCCAAATTGGTTCCCCCACATTTTCCATTTCCTAAATCATTCTTATTCCCATTCACACCTTGCTAAAACCTAAAAATTCCCCACATGAATGGGGAATGTCTATTGTTAAAACATATGCATGAAAAACGTTTGTGTCTCGTAAGTAAGGGTTAATCGTATCTGATAAGTAGTTTTCCCTTTAAACTTTCCGTAGTGAACATATATCGGATATACTCGGTCAATCGGTAGATTTGATATCCTTGAACCATCGAGCTTTGGTGTATACCTAGACAACATAAGTCACACAATCAACCATTGAACTATTTTTTGTTCTCATTGTTTTGTTCGTTTCACCCATGAACACGTCTTGGTTAATAAGTGCTTAGAGAACTGGCCTTACCGGATTCTCCTTGACGCGTCTTACACTTCACACTTACATAGGTGGTTTCTAATTGTGTTATCCTGTAGATAAACTATTTGATATACCATATATCAAACATAGAAACCATTAAAAAGTCATTATGCCTTTATCCTAGTTACTGAACATTGTCTCATCATGAGAATGGACCATAAAATAATTTTTGACAATGTTGAACTGTCATCTACGACTTTGTTTGATCTCCTTGAAACTAGCTCTTAGGATCTCTAGTCTTCTAGGTAGAGTTACCACCACAATGACTTGGATCCGACACATTATCCTTTGACTTAATATAGTCAATTGTGATAATTCCACTAGAGAGTAGTTGTTTAACATAGTTGTTTCTTCGTCGTATGTGACGAGACTTGTCGTTATACATAATGCTTCTAGCCCTTCCTATTGTAGCTTGACTATCACAGTATATGCATATAGGGGCCATTGGTTTGGCCCAAAATGGAATATCTTTTAAGAAATTCTTAAGCCATTCAACTTATTCGCCTGCCTTGTCTAAGGTGATGAATTTAGACTCCATTATAGAGCGAGCTAAACATGTTTGTTTGGATGATTTCCAAGATATTGCTCTTCCACCAATAGTGAAAACGTATCCACTCGTGGATTTCATTTCAATTGACCCAGTAATCCAATTTTCATCACTATATCCTTCAACAATTGCTGGATATTTGTTGTAATGCAAATCATAGTTATGAGTGTCATATAAGTACCCCAAAACTCTCTTCATTGCTATCCAATGGTTTTGATTGGGATTACTTGTGTATCAACTTAGTTTACTTATAGCACAAACTATGTCTGGTCGTATACAGTTCATGACATAGATCAAACTTCCCAATACTCTTGCATAATCCAATTGAGACTGACTTTCACCTTTATTCTTAGCAAGATTATGGTTCACATCAATTGGTGTCTTTGCCCTTTTAAAATTCAAGTACTTGAACTTTTCAAGTACCTTTCGAATATAATGACAATGCTAAACTATTAGGATTTTTATGAATCTTAATTCCCAATATCAAATTGGCAACTCCTAGATCTTTCATATCAAACTTACTAGTGAGCAAACGCTTAGTAGCTTATATATTAGCAATGTCCTTGCTCATTATCAGCATGTCATCCACATATAGGCATACAATGACCTCCTGATTTGGTCCGTCTTTAATGTAGACACATTTATCACATTCATTGATCTTAAATCCATTTGACAACATAGTTTGATCAAACTTTGCATGCCATTGTTTCGGTACTTGTTTTAGTCCATAAAGTGACTTGACAAGTTTCCATACTTTCTTTTCTTTACCGGGAACTACGAAACCCTCAGGCTGTTCCATGTAAATCTCTTCCTCCAGCTCTCTATTTAAGAAGGCATTTTTCACATACTTATGATGGATTTCAAGACCGTATACTGTAGATTGGAAAATTAACATCTGAATTGATGTAATCCTAGTCACTGGCGAGTATGTGTCAAAATAATCAAGACCTTGTTTATGTCTAAAGCCTTTGACAACAATTCTCGATTTATATTTGTCAATAGTTCCATATCTTTCATCTTTCTTTTGAAAATCCATTTTGAACCCAAGGGTTTGTTTCCTAGAGGAAGATCAACCAACTCCCAAGTATGATTGATTAAGATTGATTCAATCTCACTATTCTCAACCTCTTTCCAAGAGGTTGAGTCGCTAGACATTATAGCTTCCTTGAATGTTTTAGGCTCACTTTCAAGAAGGAATGTTACAAAGTCAGATCCAAATGAAGTAGTTTTCCTTTGATGTTTACTGCGCCTTGGACTCTCGTCATTAGGTACATTCTCTTTTGGTTCTTCTCGAGGTCGTTTAGATCCCCCACTAGATGACTCAAGTCTAGTTTTATATGGATAGCTATGTTCAAAGAATTCAGCATTATCTTATTCCATTACCATATTTTCATGAATATCCAGATGTTTGAACTTATGAACCAAAAATCGACATGCCTTACTGTTTGTGGCATCACTACAACATTTTAGGCCTACGGCTACACTAAATCTAGACAACGCTTGTAAAGTATTGCCTAAAATACTTTTGGGAACGCTTTTAAAGCGTAACCCAAGTTTTTAACTTTTGGCTTCGATAATATTGACAACACTTGTAAAGCGTACTCTTTAATGGTATAGGCTACATTTTATAACGTTGTTACAATATGCTGTAATTGGCAACAACTATTTACATATATGGCCACACTTTTAAAGTGTCTTATTTTTATAATTGTAAAAACAACACATTACAAGTGTGGCCTTAAAATTTTCACTAAAATATTATATTCCCTCCAACATTTTTAACTCTCCCTCCCATTTTTATTGGCCAAAAAAATTATTCATAAAACATTAGTAATTCATAAAATGACATTAATCATAGAAACACACTTTTTGTCTTTCTTGAACACACTTTCCTCTGGAGAACTGAAGAGCGAGCTAAAGAGCGGAAGTTAAGAACTGATGAGTTAAAGCTAAGTCTCTGAAGAATTGAAGAGCTAAAGCTGATCACGATTTCTTCGATTTCGGATTTCGTCAAGTGTAAGTACCCGATTCTTGATTCTTTGTTCTTGGTTCTTAAATTTATAATTATGTTTTCCCACTTGTATGTATCAGGTTTTGTTGTAATAATCACCAGGGGTACTTGTACCTCAAAACCTCCAAGACCCAATCCTTATTCCCCACAACAAATTCTCCCCCCATCGGAAACACAAAATATCGCTGAAACCCAGAAAGATAATGAAGCTAAAAATCACCTCTTCTTCGGCGAGGTTGTTTAAAGGCCCTTTTCCTCCCCCTTCTCCAGCGAAGCAAATTAAAACTTTGCTTTTGAGATGGCATGGTAGTATTAAGACTAATGCTACTACTATTCCTGAAGGAGAGGAAACTGAGTTGGCTAACTTGGATAAGAGTTTTGGGTTTTCTAAGCAATTTGCGAGTAAGTATGAAATTGGGGAGGAAGTGGGTAGAGCCATTTTGGGTATACTTGTTCTGCTATTGTAAAGAAAGGTGAACTTAAGGGTCAGAAAGTTGTTGGTAAGGTCATTCCAAAAGCCAAGGTCTCTTCTTCTCCACTATGTTTAGTCCTTAATACATTGAAGTGTATTTGCATATTGGATTACCTACAATGTCTGATTCTTGAAGTACATGGTGGAAAAATTGGTCAATTTTATGAGACCATTTTAGATTTGTTCTCTCTGTATGTCATGAACACCATTAGATTTTATGAGTCCATATTCAGCAACTGAGATTCCTTCTTATTCTCTACTAATTTTTGTTTTGTGTTTAGAAGGAATTGATTACTTTAGGGTTATTGGAATGGAACAAATCACGAGTTACAACTGAAATTCCAAAGTACGGGAAAAAAGTGCCGAAAATCGTGAACGTCAAAGTAAGCACTCGGCATATTCAACAGCCGAGATAGAGGAAATTACTACTCGGAAGCATTTGAGTCAATTAGTATCTATCATGTACATTTTGTTCCCCTTCTATTCGTTAATAGCTTGTTTTAACTTTTATTGAACCTCTTTGAGGTTCATTTTTTGCATCAAAAGTTGTTCTATGACTAGCACTTTGTAAATTGCTTTCCCAATAAATGCTAGAACAGAAAAAAATATGCATTAGATTTAATTGATCTGTTGAGATATAGAATGTAGAATTACTTCAAAAAATTGATAAAAATAGGACAAGTATTAATATAATGATATTGTTTAGCAGTATAATGTGAAGAAATTCTTTTGGGATGAGCCTTACTTGTATCGTAGTTGTGTCGATGGGATTACTCGTCGCTGTGTGCCCGAAGTTGAGATGTTGAGTGTACTCGAAGCATGCCATTCATCGCCTGTTGGTGGGAATCATAGTGGTATTCGGACTGCGCATAAAATTTTGCAGTGTGGGTACTACTGGCCTACCATCCATCAAGATGCTCATGATTTCACAAAGTCTTGTGATCATTGCCAAAGAGAAGAAGGGATTTCAAAGAGGCAAGAGCTTCTTATGGATCCTATATTGGTTATTGAGTTGTTTGATGTATGGGGCATTGATTTTATGGGCCCATTTGTGAGTTTACACGGGATGAAGTATATTCTCGTTGCGGTTGATTATGTGTCAAAGTGGGTGGAAGCAGTTGCGCTCCCCAACAATGAAGGTAAAAGTGTCACCGTATTTTTGAAAAAGAACATCTTCTCTAGATTTGGTACCCCAAGGGCTATCATCAGTGATGGTGGATCCCACTTTTGTAATAAGTTGTTCAAGGCGCTACTTGAGAAGTATGGTGTCCGCCACAATGTAGCCACTCCTTACCATTCACAGACTAGCGGACAAGTTGAAGTATCCAACAGAGAGATCAAACAGATTTTGGCGAAGACGGTGAATGCTAATAGAACGGATTGGTCAAGGAAGGTTGATGATGCTCTATAGGCATATCGCACTGCATACAAGACCCCCATAGGTATGTCTCCTTACCAACTTGTATATGGAAAGTCTTGTCATTTACCAGTAGAGCTAGAGCATAAGGCGATGTGGGCAATGAAGAAGCTAAATTTGGATTGGGGCGCCGCATCTAATCAAAGAATGAATGACTTGAATATGCTTGATGAGTTTTGCCTAAAAGCTTATGAAAGATCAGCCTTGTACAAAGAGAAGATGATGAGGTATCATGATCAAAGAATTGAAAAGCGAGAATTTGTGGTTGGTGATCTTGTGCTTCTATTCAACTCTAGGTTGCGCTTGTTTCTAGGCAAACTCAAGTCCAAATGGACTGGCCATTTTTGCTCACAAAATTGCTCCCCCATGGAGCGGTTGAGCTTGAAAATAGTGATGGAACAAGGTTCATAGTGAACGGGCAAAGGATCAAGGTCTATCTGGGAAATGCTGAGAGTGTGCAAGAAGTGGTTGAGGCCTACCATCTTGATAAAGTCTGAGTAATCAAGAGGTCTGCGTTGTGCCGTGACGTTAAATCAAGCGCTGCTTGGGAGGCAACCCAAGATGTACAATCTAGCCAACGATAGGATATATCTTTTTCTAGTAGTTTTCTTTGTTTGATTTCATCCCTGTATCAAATTAGATAGTTGTTTTAGTTTTGTACTAGTGTTGGCTAGAATTAGCATAGGGTCCGTTTCTAAAAAAGTGTCCAGAAAATGTTAAAAGAATAGCCTAATGTTTGCTACATGTGCAGGTACGCTATGAAAATTCTGCAGAAAATGGTCTGGTGCAGAGGTCTACGGACCCCATCGACAGTCCGTCGATCCATCCACGGACCGTGGATGGTGTTCGTAGATCCCAGGTAAGTCCCAACAACTTGTCTAAGTGTAAGAATGATCTGCGGTCCCAATCTATGGACCATAGATCGACCCACGGACCGTAGATGGGGTCTCGTGGGTCCGGAACCCTAATGTTGTCTAACCCGACCCGGACCCATCCTATTTTTAAAAACCCAATTTTAAATTATTCCACTTCCCTCCATTTAATCCCAAAACTGTTTCATAACTTCCCAAACTCCTTAAATCACTCAATAATCACTTCATCACTCCCTAATTAATCTTTCCTTCCTTTAACCCAAACCCCTAAATTCCCTTTCCTCTCCAAAAATTCCCACAAGGTCCGGTGTTCGGGTTAGTAACGAAGAGGTAATTCTTTGGTCTTGCAAAGCGTAGTGTTGTCACGCAATTGCCCCACTCCTCATTGCTTGTGAGGTAATAGACTTTCCCCTCACTTTGAATTTTGGTTCATAGATTGAATATAGAAAGTCGGGAGTTGGGTCTTGACCTTGGGTAATTGGTAGATGTAATTGCATGATAAAATTGGAAGTTACAATACCCTTGGAACGATATATAGTGATTGTGTTGCCTTGTTGTATGTTATTATAAGTCTAAATGTAAGTTTCGACTTAGGGTTCCAAAATCTATCTTAAATACTTGTTAAAATGATTAATCGGAATCCTGAGAATGACAAACTAGCATGATTCAATGTTGAAATGCATGGTTAGACTAGGATATTGTTGAAAAGGGTCTAAGAGGTGGACTTGAAAATAAAGAATGGCTAAAACCTGGCACAGATCACATCCATGATACCCCATCTATGGACCGTAGATCAATCTACAGACCGTAAATTGGGTTCATGGTTAGATGCACTTGAAAATTTTACCAAGTGTGAAACCACGGATGTGGACTACGGTCCGTAGATCAATCTGCGGACCATTTTGTACTTCCGTGGTTTCCATCTGCGACCAATATTGTTGGTCCTCTGATCCACGAAAGGGTTCCACGGACCATAGATCAGTCTACGGACCGTAGGTCTCCTCCGTGGATGACTACTGTAGCCTCTGTCTGAAATTTTCATGGGACTTTGTTACTGTTCGTTTATAGTTCTAAAATTTTTCTTAGTGTGTTTATGGTTAGTTTTGGCACTAATATCGCTTCCACAGGTACGATGGCACCCAAGAAGCTAGTCACCAACTCAAAACAGGGCAAGTCAAAATCTGTTGCTCCTAACTTCAGGTTAATCGATGAGGACACGAACAAGGAAAAAGATCCAGCATACGTTCCTCCCAACACAAGGACTTCTCCCACTGCACCCTAAGCCACTAGAGGTACCCCCCGGGAGGTGATTCCCGACGTAATCACTGTCTCCCAGTCTAATGAGGAGCACACACTGATCGGGTCACCAACTGGGGCTGCTTCCAATTCAGCTACTGGGTCTGCGTCTGGCTTCGAGTCTTCCCATGCTTAGGGCTCTGAGTCCAGCCATGCTTCAAGGTCCGAGTCTGCCCATGCTTCAGGGTCCAATTCCTAGTCCGCCACAGTTTCTAGCCAGAATGAACAAGCAGCCTCATCTGATGAGGCTGCTAGCTCAGAGTCAATACCCATACCAAGGAATGAAAACCCTACTCCAGTGGCCGGTGAGCCAAATAGATGGTGTGTTGAGGGCCAATGGAAAATCTATCAGGATGCCAAAATGATTAATGACAAAAAGAAGATGGCCCGAATTGTTACAGAGGAGCGTAGAGTCCTCACAGGGAGCTTGCACATTATCCCCGACATCCACCAGATTTTTAACCTTCACAAGTGTGACTGGATGGCTCGAGACTTAGGTACTTATAGTGAGGAGATTGTACGGGAATTCTACGCATCCTATGCTGCCACTCTCCGTGGTTCGATTGACAAGAGGTCCAAACCCATAGCCCAGGACCCTCTCACTTCCACTGTGGTCTGGGGTTGTCCGGTGGACATATCACATGCCACCATCAGCCGCTTTCTCTACGGACCTACCACGGGTCACTCTTGGTCACTAAACACAACGGAGTTTGATTACATATGGGACATCGTGCAGAGCGGCGCTTTCCAGAGGAATGCTGAGCAGCAACAGGCTGTTATACTGTGGTTAGCTAAATACATTGTTGCGGATGGCAAGCGTGCGGAGTGTGTCGCTACTCCACGGTTGGGTATCCGAAAGGCCACATTAAATTTTGTGGCCAAGTTCTTTTGGTTGTTGGTGCGTAACAGTGTGTCGCCTACAAAAGCTGACAACCAACTCACACAGGACAGAGCGGTCATGGTTGCAGCATTGGTAGCAGGAGTGGAGATTGACTTTGCCCGCATGCTGCTAGCAGAGATTCACGAGAGGGCATTCAAGACCTCTACTACTTACCCCTTTCCATGTTTGATTTTTCAATTGTGCAAGGACTCTGGAGTGCCGATCTGGCATTGTGACAGGGTAATCCACCCTACAGGGACTTTGGATATAGGCCTCATTGGAGATGAGGCAAATGTGGCGGCACCTCGCAGAGAGCCCCAGGTTGAGGTACCTCATTTGAGCGCAGATCTTGCAGACACGGTGGGGCAGGCACAGGGCAGTGACCTGATTATACCAAATCACACCGATACTATCCTGGCCTCCTCTTCCCAGGCTGCTAGTAGGGCACCTAGCTCATCCCGGTCCACACCACCATTAGGATCTGCCGTTGTCCCGTTGGCCAGAGTATAGAAATTAGAGGCTCAGATGGCCACACTGCTGCATCACATCCAGCCTTGGATGCAAAAGTCGATAGTCGAGTCTGAGGCTAGAATGGAGCGAAGGATGGAGGGCATGATGGACCGGAAGGTTCAGGCCATTAATAAGCATCTCGATGCCTTTGAATTGTGAGTCCTCGAGCGACGAGCCCCGGCCATTGATCTAGCCTCTTTTCAGGCTGAGTTAGCCAGTCTCCGGGCCGACGTTGATGCCATTCCTGCCACCCCTACAGTTGAGCCTCAGGCTGCACCTACTGCGTTGGCTAATGATACGGTGTTGGGTGCTTTATTCAGTGGGACCGCTGAGGAGGAGCCTGAGCCTACACATACCAAAGGTAAGAGGCACCGTTCTAGTCGTACTGAGGAGGAAAAACCTCATAAGAGATAGCGTAGGTAGGAGAAGGAGGCTAGGAAGGCTTCAATTTTAGATAAAGAGTTGCGCCAGTGGAGGGTGCGTGAGAATGTTGCAGGGGCATCAAGTTATGCCCCAGTTGTAAAGGTCCCGCTTGTTGTGAGGGACGTTGTGAGCACTACTGATGGTGCGGTTAGAGTGATAGAGAGCACTACTGAGGGTGCTATGATGGATGATGTGGGCACTACTGAGGGTGACCCAACTATTGTTCCAGCGGGATCCGAGAAACCCGACCCACCCGCTTGTTGATGATTCACCGGTGCTATGCGCCACAGGTTTGCTTCACCCAATCCATTTTCTTTTACTCTCTTTTTATGCATTAGGGACAATCACATCTATTTTTGTTGATGGTGGAGTAAATGGATTGTGAGTGATAGGGTAAAATCTGAATAACCTCAACTCATAAATCCTCTCTTGGGGTTTTCATGCATGTGTTCTTTTTCCCCAAGAGACTATTTAATTTCTGTTGAACCGGCATATGTTAGGATCGTATGAGTAGAAGAATGAAAAAAAAGAAGCATGATGGCTTATGAAAAATGATACCCGTCAGATTTTGTGATGTGTGCTAGAATTTGTAGGCTACGATAATTTGAATGTGTTGGCTCTGAGTATGACATGATAATGAACCAACTTGATGGCATGACTTAAGCTAAAACTTGAACTGGGCAATCTAATAATCTGATATGAAACTTTGTGCCAAGAGTGAGTGAGAATAGTTGATTGTTCAAACTGTTTTTGTGCCAATTAGAACTTGCCCAGTTAGTCCTGATAAGACAATCTATTCTTAGAGGCTAGGAAGTGATCATAGACCGTTGTTCTGATAAGTCCAAAAATTACCTAAAAGAATCCAACCAAACGAAATAAATGCTCCCTTTGATCCAAATACTTTGAGCCTAAATTGGACCATTTCTTTCTAAACCACTAACTCACCTTCCCATAATCTACTATGTTGGCCTCGGTCCCTCCTTGGACATGTGCACCTAGACTTAGGCAAAACGCCTAAGTTGAGGGTGGCTAATGTAAAAGGTAACTTCAGTCTTGGCCCTGACCCGACATCGGGTAATGTGCACCTCAACCAATGGAAAATCCATAAGTTGAGGGTGGCTACGAAAGAGGAAGCCAAAAGAAAAATGGGTATGAAAAGAATTTGATGTAAAAAAAAAGTGGTGTGGAAAGGATGTGACTTGTTGAAAGCTAAAGAAAAGAATAAAACGCAAGAAAAAGATGAAGGTGAAAAATAAAGAGCTGCAAAGTCTAAAGTCACATCCATGGTTAAAGAAAATCAAGGGAAAGAAGGTAAAACAATAGGATGTCATAAATAGGGCAAAAAGAAGTCGAAAGCTTAAATGTAATGTCAAGGAGGGCAACAAGTCACTAAATGTACCCAAATATACCACACCTGACCCTGAGCCTGCTTTACAAGCCACGAAAGTCCTATAGTGATCCTAGAATCTAGTTTGGAGAGTCTAAGAAACGAAAATAAGGGCAAGCTTATGGCATTGAGCACAAACTGTATTTGAAATTACTTCTGAGCGTGAGTGTTGAATAAATCCTTGTACCATGAATGACATTCATTTTTGTGAAAAGGGGACTTTGTTTGAAGTAAGGGCAATAGTTACATAGTCGGAAAGTTGGTACCTTGGTGATAGTAAGACAGTGTATGTTGTGTGTTGGTTGGTCGATCTGTGTCTTGGTTTGATCCGCATGAATTAGCTTGTCGAGTCTAAGAGAACAAATTTTGTACCCGAAAAGAGAGAGGGGTAGAGAGCCATGTGATTGCTTGTGCTTGAAATGCTTGCTTCTATACAAATTTCGTTTAGAGTCTTAGTGCGTCACTTGAGGACAAACAAAAAATTTAAGTTGAGGATATTGATATACCGTGAGTTTACGGTATTTCTAATACATTTCACTTACAAGTTGTGTGTGTCTAGGGCCTTTGTGTATTGGTTTTTATGTGTTTTTATCATATTTTGTAGGAAAGATGTTCAGGCGCAGAAGTAAAGAGACAGCTGAAAGAAATGCAAAAAAATGACATTCACGGAGGTGATCTACGGACCGTAGGTCCATTGACGGTCCGTAGGTGATGGCCGTAGATCAGCAGGCAAGGCATGGAATGCAAATCAAGGAAATCTGACCAAGTGTGGAACCACGATGGCCATTGATCTACGGACCGTAATGTTGATCCGTAGATTGATACTGCGAGGTTCCAGTACTTGATTTTTGAAGATTCTAAGTGTGGAGCTACGGAGGGGGATCTACAGTCCGTACTGCAGTTCCGTCGTTTGCTTAAGAGAAGTTGATTTTTGGAAGTTGAAATATTTTCTAAGTCCTGGCTGACGGAAGGGACTCACGGACCGTAGATCCATTGACGGTCCATGAGTTAGTCTCGTGGAATGAAGACGTGTGCCTGAACAAACTTTCCTTAATTTTTGCCCTTTTAACTTAGGATTTGTTTTCTAGAATAGGGCATGTAAACCTCGTTTTTGGGGTTAGACATTATTATTCTAGTTTACTTTGTGACTTGGGAGATTAATTTGCAAACCTAGCAATTATTGATTTCCTAAGTTCGTTTTGAAGATTTTGGTTTTGCAATTCAAGTTGAATTTTTGGGTTTATTATTCACCTTACGTAAGTTCATGATTTCTTCGTCTAAAACTATGAATTGTATTCTTGCTAATATGGGTAACTAAATCCACAACTATGGTTGTGGGAACCATGCATGATTAACAAAGTATGAATAGTAAATAAGCAATTCTTGACTAGTATTTTGCATGCATTGATAATTTTTTTGTTTAGAAGTCTTTTTAACGGTGGCCAATGTTAGAACTCACCTTGTTACTAGTTGCAAAACCAAGGAGGTATTTAACAAGAAAAGAATTATCAACATAGATTTAGTGTGATATTATCTAATAGTCTAGTGTCGATTGGTGCGAAGTAATAACTAAGCCAAACATCGATTATGATGGATAATATGAGGTATAGGTAAGGGTTAGTAAATTATACACACGTAGTCGGACCAAGGTGCGGGGTGAAATTCTCTAGATGTCGGACCAAGGATTTAGAGATACATAACTTACCACTTTGCATGTGATCTACTAGGAAAGGATTGTTATTACTAGGTTTACTGCATTATGAGCTTGAGGGGAACATGTATACCCTAGTTAATTCTCTCATCTTGACAACAACCATAATTAACTTTTGTTTACTGTATTCTTACAATTCGTTTTACAAATCCCCCCTTTTATTATTTGTTTCTAGAAGTAATTTGACTAATTGCATATAATTGTTGGTTAAAGTAAAATCTAAACCATTTTCCTCGTGGGATCGACCCCAACCTACAAGTTGGGTTCTTTACTTGATAATGATCGCTTATGCTTCTTTAGGGAGGTGTAATTTTAGCATATCAAGTGGGTAGGGGTCATTTTGGGTATACTTGTTCTGCTATTGTCAAGAAAGGTGAACTTAAGTGTCAGAAAGTTGTTTTTAAAGTCATTCCAAAAGCCAAGGTCTCTTCTTCTCCACTCTGTTTAGTCCTTAATGCATTGAAGTGTATTTGCATATTGAATTACCTACAATGTGTGATTCTTGAAGAACATGATGGGACAAAAGTGGTCAATTTTATGAATCCATTTTCTTTGATTTAAGTTCTGTTGGGGTTTTAGATTTGTTCTCTCTGTATGTCATGAACACCATTAGATTTTAAGAGTCCATATTCAGCAGCCGAGATTCCTTTTTATTCTCTACTAATTTTGTTTTGTGATTAGAAGGAGTTGATTACTTTGGGGTTGTTGGAATGGAACAAATCACGAGTTATAGCTGAAATTCCAAAGTACGGGAAGAAAGTGCCGAAAATAGTGAACGTCAAAGTGAGCCCTAGGCATATTCAGCAACCGATATAGAGGTAATTACTACTTGGAAGCATTTGAGTAAGTTAGTAGCTATCATGTACATTTTATTCACCTTCTATTCGTTAATAGCTTGTTTTAACTTTTATTGAATCTCTTTGAGGTTCATTTTTAGCATAAAAAATTGTTCTATGTCTTGCACTTTGTAAATTGCTTTTCTAATGAATGCTAGAATAGAAAAAAATATGCATTAGATTTAATTGATCTATTGAAATTTAGAATGTAGAAGTACTTCAGAAAATTTATAAAAACAGGACAAGTATTAATATAATGATATTGTTTAGCAGTATAAAATTTCTAAGTGTCTCGATCACGCTTTTAATTAGATGAACTGAAGCTAAGCTCTCCGTCATGCTTTTGTATCAGATTTCTTGCTGAAAAACACGATTTTGGACAAATTTGTCGCTAAAGAGATTCTCGCTGAAGAACATGATGTCTGCTATAGCTGGGTTTTCTGCGGCTTATTGGGTTAGGACACAACATTTTTCCCATCTTATCCTTACTAACATGTTCTTATAGTTAAACAATTTTTCGGATATGTTTAAGATCACAAGTTTTAAGGATACTTATGGTGTAACGGATAAACGTGTACACTATATTTATCAAACATGGTGAGAGTTCCGAAAAGATAACCTAACATAGTAAGAGTTTCTAAAATTCACCATGTATCAATGATACAATAATTCTGACATTCTTTATGTATTAGTGATACATTGGGGAGGAAATGGGTAGAGGCCATTTTGGGTATACTTGTTCTGCTATTGTCAAGAAAGGTGAACTTAAGGGTCAAAAAGTTGTTGTTAAGGTCATTCTGAAAGCCAAGGTCTCTTCTTCTCCACTCTGTTTAGTCCTCAATGCATTGAAGTGTATTTGCATAATGAATTACCTACAGTGTCTGACTCTTGAAGTACATGTTGGAAAAAATTTGTCACTTTTATGAGTCCTTTTTCTTTGATTTAAGTTATGTTGGGGTTTTAGATTTGTTCTCTCAGTATGTCATGAACACCATTAGATTTTATGATTCCATATTCAGCAGCCGAGATTCCTTCTTATTCTCTACTAATTTTTGTTTTGTGTTTAGAAGGAATTGATTACTTTAGGGTTGTTGGAATGGAACAAATCACTAGTTACAGCTGAAATTCCAAATTATGGGAAGAAACTGCAGAAAATCATGAACGTCGAAGTGAGCCCTAGGCATATTCAGCAGCTGAGATAGAGGGAATTACTACTCGGAATCATTTGAGCCAGTTAGTATCTATCGTATACATTTTGTTCCCCTTCTATTTGTTAATAGCTTGTTTTAACTTTCATTGAACCTCTTTGAGGTTCATTTATAGCATCAAAACTTGTTCTATGTCTTGCACTTTGTAAATTGCTTTTCCAATGAATGCTATAACAGAAAAAATATGCATTAGATTTAATTGATCTGTTGAGATTTAGAATGTAGAAGTACTTCAGAAAATCGATAAAAACAGGACAAGTATTAATATGATGATATTGTCATGCTTTTCTCTCAGATTTCTCGCTGAAGAACACGATTTTGAACAGATTTCCCTCTGAAGAGATTCTCGCTGAAGAACATGATTTTTGCTGTATCTTTTTTTACTGCTGCTTATTAGGTGAGCACACAACATTTTTCCATCTTATCCTTACTAACATGTTCTTATATCTATACAATTGTTCGGATATGTTTAAGATCACAAGTTTTAAGGATACTTTTGGTCTACTAATTACCTATCCAGATAAACTTGTACACTATATTTATCAAACATGGTGAGAGTTCTAAAAAGATAACCTAACATAGTAAGAGTTTCTAAAATTCGCCATGTATCATTGATACAAGAATTTCTGATGTTCGTTCTGTTTCACTGATACAACAATTCGCTTTGTATATGTTGTAGTATCAATGACATAGAGAAAAATTCAAAAACCGTTGTGTCACTAATACAGTGTGAAATTTGTAAACCTTTGTATTAC
The DNA here is from genome assembly GCA_036250405.1 of Solanum raphanifolium. Lineage (NCBI taxonomy): Eukaryota > Viridiplantae > Streptophyta > Magnoliopsida > Solanales > Solanaceae > Solanum > Solanum raphanifolium. The sequence goes on along the minus strand of JAJOOE010008990.1, from coordinate 32,782 downwards.
TAAGACAGCAAATTTCAAAAATTGTTGTATTACTAATACAAAGCGACTTTCATAAGCTGCTGATATGTTGAACTTCTTTAAAATATTGTTTATAACTTGAACCTGCTTCTGGATAGAATTTCTTTATCTTGATTAGTTCATTTATATTCCTTAGAGTTAGAGCGAAGGTGAAACTCAGCTAAAGCTTGACCATTCGTAAGACTATGTTTTGTTTTTCTTGAATATGTTGAATTCCCTATGATTCTTACAATTCTTAGGATGGTTTGATTGTCAACTTTTTTTATTTTGTTAAAACTTCTATTTGACTAAGGTTGTTAATTTTATGTGGTTAGATAACACTTGGAAGTACATTAAATAAAGGAAAGTAGCTTGAGCTACAAAATTAAGGAAATTGAAACAAGTTTTGATCATTCATTTCACTAAAGTGTATAACTGATGAGTTTCCTATGTAAACCGTGCAAAATGAATTTGGTGATGAGTATTTAAATTCACTCATAAAACTTTAACTTTTAATCATTTGAATTCCATTTATTTACTTTCTTTCTTAATTGTGTCTATCCTATTAATTTTACTTATTTTTCCTTGGAAGTATAATCAACATTCAAAAACATTTGTGGTGGATTCGAGGTTTGATTTGGCATAGCACAAGTGCCATGACTAGGTAAAAAACTTTTATCATCTCATAACACATCATTCTTATAACTTACTCGTGACTTTTAAAACTTATTTGTGATGTAGTTAATGATTTAGCGATTGTTACTGTAAGATTAAATATTGATATCTTCTTCTAGGAATTCAAATGTCCCATCCAAGGATTGGATGGATTTAGCAAGGTATAACAAAGAATATATTGATGATATTGAATCATTCCTAGATTTTGCATAGGAAACTCAGTGTCCATGTGCAAAATGTTGCAATATTTGTTGGACTCGAAGGAATGTAGTGTATGATCATCTAATATGCTATGGATTTGTTAAAGGCTATACTAGATGGATCAATCACGGGGAATGAGATATCAAGTTGAATGTTGACGATGATATGGATTACTCGCGAGATGATATTGATGGGTTGTTAAATGATCAATTTAGAGATGTTGCACAGGCTGAAGGAGTTTATGATGGTCCAAATGAAGATGCCAATAAATTCTATAACTTAGTTGAAGAGGCAGGCCAAGAATTATATCGTGGTTGTACAGGATTCTCTAAATTATCATTCACACTTTGTTTATATTTGTTGAAGTGTCTAAATGGATGGAGAAATATATCAATCACTTCTCTTTTAGAGTTATTAAAAGAGGCAATGCTCGAGTTGAAAATTCCTCCGTCTTACAATAAAACCAAGTCTATGGTTAAGAATCTCGGTCTTGATTATGAGAAAATTGATGCATGTTCCAATTATTGCATGTTGTTCAGGAATGATCATAAGGATGATAAATTTGTCATACTTGTGGAGCTTCACGATATATTAAATCTCTTGAAGTTGATAGTGAGCTTGAGCCTTCAAAAAAACAACATCGAGTCTCAGCAAAGACTTTGCGACACTTTCCATTAATTCCTAGACTCAAAAGGCTATTTATGTGCTCAAAAACAGCAGATTCTTTGAGCTGGCATGACGAGGAGCGTTCTAAAGATGGAAAGTTAAGGCATCCCGCTGATGGTCTAGCATGGAAAGATTTTGATAGGCTGCATCCAGATTTCGTACTAGATTGTCGCAATGTGAGACTTAGCTTGTCAAGTGATGGGTTCAATCCATTTCGAACCATGAGTATATCACATAGCACATGGCCAGTTATGTTGATGGTGTATAATCTGTTGCCTTGGATGTGCATGAAATTTGAATATTCTATACTTTCTTTACTTATACCTGGCCGCAATCACCTAGAAATGACATTGATACTTACTTACAACCATTGATAGATGAATTAAAGTTAGTGGGATTTTGGGGTTGAAACATATGATGTTTCAAGAAATCAAACTTTTCAAATGCGGGCAGCTCTTATGTGGACAATCAATGAATTTCCTGCATATGATATGTTATCTGGTTGGAGTACAAAAGGAAAGTTTGCTTGCCCTTGTTGTAACTATGGCACTAATTCTCGCTAACTTAAACATAGTCGGAAAATGTGTTATACGGATCATCGTGTTTTTCTACCCATGGATCATCCATGGAGATCTAACAAAAGATCTTTCAATGGAAAAACTGAATTTAGGCCTCCTCCACCTTTCTTAAAGGGAACTGATGTGCTTAATAGCTTACATGATTTTGAAAATGTGTTGGGAAAGAAGAGAAAGAGATCAAATGATGGCCCATGGAAAAAAAGGTCAATCTTTTTTGAATTACCTTATTGGCAGCACAACTTGTTATGCCACAACCTTGATGTAATGCACATAGATAAGAACATAGTTGATAGCATACTTGGACCTCTTTTGGATATTTCTGGCAAAACAAAGGATCATGCAAAAGCCCGGTATGATTTGAAAGATATGGGAATCAGAAAGAACCTTCATCCAAAAGATACAGAAGATAGTAAGAGAACAAAGTTTGCAAAAGTGTGCTTCTCAATGACAAATGGAGAGAAATCAATTTTTTGTGGAGTTTTAAAGACAACTAAGCTACCTGATAGTAGTGCCTCCAATATATCTAGGTGTGTGAACTTGGATGAAAGAAAATTGTCTAATTATAAAACCCATGATGCTCATTTCATGTTACATTACTTGCTTCCAATACCAATTATAGGCAGTCTTCCTGATCATGTGTCTATTCCTTTGATTCGTCTTAGTTCCTTCTTCCGTCGTTTGTGTCAAATAATAATCACATTGGAGGAACTGGATTGCTTAGAAGTAGAGATCATAGAAACAACAAATCAGTTGGAGCGAATTTTTCCTCCTTCATTTTTTGATATAATGATTCATTTGCCTATTCATTTGGCGAATGAAGTGAGATTAGGAGGTCCGATTCAAATTCGATGGATGTATTCCACTGAAAGAGAAATGGGTACATTCAAATCATACATCCGCAACAAACGTTATCCAGAAGGTTGAATAGCAGAGACACGAGTGGGAATAGATTGTATGAATTTATTCTCCAAATATCTGCATGGGGGTGTGCATACTAGATTTAACAGAAGAGCCCGAAATAATGATGAATGTGACCCAAGTGATATAGAAACTGTGAGTTTGTTTCCTAACAAAGGAGTTCCTTTAGGATCAAAGAAAACTGATCCATTCATTTTAGATAACAAGTCACTAAGTCAGGTACATGCATACTTATTGGGAAATTGTGACGAGGTTCAAGAATATATTAGGTACCTTAATTTGAATATAGTATTCTTTTTGTATAAACAATTTTAAATCATTGTCAAAACTTCTCTCAATGGTTTGAAACTCGTGCTTTGCAAGAGGATGTGCCTGATTTGATAAAATAATTGTCTAGAGGACCAAATTATGTTGCAAAAAGATAATATGGGTATCTTATCAATGGATATAGATTCCATGTTAGGTAGCGTGATGCAAGGCATGAAATAAAAAATAGTGGTGACAGTAGTTGCCTCAACTACAAGCTTTGCAAGCTCAAAGGATAAAAATTTGATTGCTCCAGATTTGACTTATTATGGCAGAATAGTTGATATTGTTGAGTTAGACTATTATGGTCATTTTAACGTTGTTCTATTTAAGTGTGATTGGTATGAGGTTGAAAATGATACTTATGGCCTTACTTATGTCTATTTTCACAAGAGATGCTCTCAGGAAAAGCCTTTTGTGCTTGGATCTCAAGTACACCAATGCTTCTATGTGCAAGATCCATATGATCAAGATAGACATTATGTTATGAAGACTGTTCCGAGAGACCTATTTAACATGGGTGATCAAGTTTAATCTAATCTCCCACAAAGTTATGAAAACGAGCCATCTGATCATTTGATGGGACCATCTATACCAAAAGATAATGGTGAAGTACTCTTAACAAGGACTGATGTACCAGAAACAATTATTGATGTGCCTTTGGAGGAATTTGTTACTCAACAACTTGAAGTCGAATATGAAGAGAAGTCTGCAGATGAGTTTGGAGACGAGTGTGAAAATGAGTATGAAGATGAATTTGAAGATGAGATTGAAGATGAGCTTGAAGATGAGTTTGAAGATGACACACCATGAGTTTCATTATTTTTGTGATGACCATATAGTGCTCACTTACTGTTTTTGTTATTTAATTGTCTTTTTTGTACAAACACATTAAGATATCTAATATGTGGAATTGAAGATTAGATCGCTACAATGTTTAACTATTCTGTTGTCTTTTTTCATGCTCCAATTGTTGTTTGGTTAAGTAATTTATGTTCACTTCTTATCTGATTATTATTTTATTGAGGAACCTGAATATTGTTTTATTTGGCTGTTTGTTATTTATATACTTATTTGTTTCCTATTATTATCAGGCAGTGGATAGTAGAGGCAGAACAGTGAGCTCTGCATTTTGAAGTCGTTCTTGGTTTCGTCGTTGTCCCGAGTTCGTCGCTCTGAGAGAGGTACAGCTCTTTACCTTTAATTTTTCCTTGTTTGTTTCAGACCAAGAGTGTTATGGGTTGTTGTGACTGAAATAGTGAGCTGCTAGTTTGTATCAGTTTCTTAGTTTATATGATTTGATCTGTTTTCTTAAAGTTAACTAAGTCTCCTTTTAGTTTGTTCAAGATGGTCTGTAGTTTATTTAGTCGCGATTTTAAGTGTGCATGCTATGTGTTTTGGGTTGTCGAAATGGGGTTGTAAACTCTGGTTGTTTACCTTTCTCTCCAAGTGTGGCTCAGTTCTGTTTTGAGCATCTTTTAACTTAGTCGTTGTATATCTCCGTGTGATTATTCTCAAATGCTATCTGATACTATGAGGCTTCAAGTTCTAATGTTCAATTTGATCAAAATTAGTTTGTCTAGCTCCTGATTTTGTTTGAATTTATTTTAGTACAGTTTGGATAGGTAAAGCCCAAACATTATCAGAAATCCTCCAAGTATCATGCATTTAAAAGTTCATTAGTTTGAGATCAATTTATATGGACTACATATTATGAGCAAGTGAGATAGTATACTCAGAAACTATTTTGTCGCATTAGCAATGTAATTGGTAGCTGATTAAATTATTATCCTTACTGACTACTGAGTTTTTTGCAACTTGCAAAAATATAAATTGTTAGAGATTTAGATAAACAAGAAAGAGATACACATTTGTTATACCCAAAATGTTGATTTTCTTCCCTTTTAGATTTCCAATTCCTTCCAAAAATTTATTATCTTTAACTACACATACAAGGAAAGTCATTTTCTATGGAAGCTGATGTTTCTATTCTCTCAGTATTCTGAGAGTGTCCTTTTTTGTGAATTTTCTTGAAAATTGGCAAAAGAGGTTGTGGGTTTTGAGATTTGGGATTTAGGGTTGGTTGGGAATAGTGAATTTTGAGTGTTTTTATAGTTTTCTGTTGTGGAATTTTTAGTTTTCTTTTTGTGGTTTGGGAAATTGTAAAAAGGGTTGCTGGGGTTTTAAGATTTGGGAAGTGGGATGGTGAATTTCTAGCTGTTTTTGTTGATATGTTATGTGTCTTTGACGGCTTTTGGAGCTATTGGTAGTGTGATTTTGATTGGAAATAACAGTACTTTGTCTTTTGAAGACATTGAAGCAAATTTTGGTGAGTTGATCTTGCTTCCTCCCAAGACTTCTTTTGTATTTATTTTCTGTGTAATGGAATGTGTGATTAGTGCTTTTGATGAATTTTGGTGGCTTGCTATGATTCTAAAAAGCAACCATTTACAATGATTAGTAATGTTTATAGCAACATTAGCAATGTAATTGGTAGCTGATTAAAGTTTTGGAATTGTTACTTTTCCACTTTGTTTATCGCAACATTAGCAATGTAATCTGCTAGTTGATTAACTTTCCTAAAAATATGCTTGATTGTAACATCCATGTGGGACATAATCTCCTAATGTCTTCTACTCTTTCCACAAATTCCCAAGGAGTTTTCCAGTTTCTTACCAATATTTTTTTTCAAAGTAAGAGAGTTTGTTTCCAGACTCACTTGTGGAATCCTTGGCTCAAACAATATTGTAAAGCCTTCCAGATGGCCATTGATTCTACATCAATGTTGGTAGTCACTCCTATACTTTGTGCTTCTGCATAAAGTAGCTCACCAGTGTTGTTTCTGATGTAGAAACCATAAGAACTTTGGCGTAGATTTACTTTGCTCGCTCCATCAGTATTACAGTTAATCCAACCCATTTCAGGTGGTTTCCAGTTCACTACATGATAGTATAGAGTAGGCTTGTATGACTGTAGCAAGGCCACCATTCCTTTCCACTGATAAGGAACCTCCTTAATCCAAGGAAACTTTATTCTTATTATCTAATGAATTATTATTTTGTAAGTTAAATTACTGCAGGGAAAGAAAATAAAGAGATCCAAAAAAGCGGGAAGAATGAATCAATCAGCAATACTAAAGAAAAAGGGTTTGAATCCAAACAAAGCTCAATGTCCATTGAAGACTCTGGATTTTGATATGCAATACCGATCAAGTGCTAAATAGGCCAACAAATTCAAGATTAAAAGAGAACAACTTGCAAATGAACGCAATGATAGAGCTAAGAAAGAGCAAGCACCAATACCATATAAAAGAAAGAATTCTGAGGATTTCATTCCACAACAAGGAAAGAGTAAATTGCTTGGGCTCAAATCAGTAATTGAATCATTTTCAAGGGAAAAGCTTAGTACCTCACATAGGATTGCAGGGAAAGGACAAACTAAATAGAGGTTATTTCAATCTGGAGAGTCCATTCAAGAGAAAGGAATTAAAATTCCTATGTATAACTCTAGGTTCCAAACGTCTTTCAAGAAAGGTGTTACTGCTTCAGTACTTGTGACTGGAACAACACTAGGTAATTGAGAGGTATAACATGATAATCAGGATCTACTAAACTTCAAACAGGTGAAGAGGAAGTCAGTCCTACCATCCACCAGTAATGATCAGTTTCTGGATAAGCAACGGATACACAATGAACATGATATTCATGATCTACCAAATTGCATGCAGGTAAAGACGAAGTCAGTCATACCAGCTAATAGTCTTGATCAGTTTCAGAAAAATCAAGGGATACGCATAGATGATGAAACAAAACATGATAACCACACAATTGCTGATGTCGAATTTATGCATACTCATATTATTAATGAACACAACGAAGGATTGGATGATCTTGTGGATCAAGAAGAACTCGGAGGAGATGAGTGTGATGTAGAAGAGGAAATTGACATTGATTGTAGTACAAAAGGTATGTCTTAAACCTTGTAAGATTTATTACTCGTTATAAAAGAAATTTCTTATTTCCTGTCTGTTACATCAATCTAAAAATATCGAAGCCAAAAAAAGTTCGAGGAGAAACAACATTTAAGGATATTCACACAAGAAATTTGGAAAAAAGAAAGGAGGTGACATTTGATAAAGGACAAGCAGTGGGACCAATTAATATGAGAGTGTCAGAATTAAGCAACTTTATAGGAACAATTGCAAGGAATCCTAGATTCATCAGCTTGATGTACCCTAGTTGGCATGCGGTGCCAAATGATACTAAAAAGCGCATGTGGGAATATATCAATGTAAGAACAATCACTTTTGAGATTGCATATTTTATTGTTTGTTTTTACTTACTTAAGCTAAATATATTTTATTTTGCATAGTCCAAATTTCTAATTCCAGTAGAAGGAAAGAAGTGGGTGATGACTGGTCTTCATGATGCTTAGAGGCGACACAAGCAAAAAATTAAAGAGAAATTTTTTTGATAAAATCAATACCCTTGAGGATATGCTAGCAAAACGTCTTGATGGCATGCCTGAATTGTTTGCTAGGAAAAGTTGTTAGATTTTTTTAGTTCTTGATCGCTATTATAGGACTGTTGATTTGTTGAGAGGGGGTGACAATTTTATTTTAAAATGCTTGAGTCGATAGACAGTTTGCTCGGAAGGGATGTCAATTAAAATTAACTAAATGAATCATAAACTCATTTTAGCAGGAACTAAAATAGTACTTACAGTTCACTATGGATGCCAATTTTATTCAACAGGCTGAACTTCAAAATCGCCAAAATTCTGGGGAAACAGTTGATGATGCATTTAGGGCAGTGTTTGGAAAGGAGCAGCATGGTCGACGTAGGTGCTATGGTAGATCAGTGACAACAAGTTCTTTGAAGAAAGATGAGGAAATTAACAATCTAAAACAAAAGCATGCCAATGAAATCACTTCTCTAAAGGAAGAATTGATAGAAGAAATGCGACATTTATTCACTCAATTGCTGCAAAACAACCCATGGACTGAATTTTCAAGATATACCAGGGTGTGTTGGATCTAACCTTGCGTCACCTGTTGATGCAAGTAGCGCACAAGCTGTAAGAGGAACAAATATTCCACATTCTTCAGGGTTAGCTCATAATTCGGTTCTTCAAAAGGTATTTTGTATTTCACATTCTCTATTAATAGTCTGCATATTGTTATCGATATCCAAGGTAGTTGTAGTTTTGTTGCTTGTGTATCTCCTCTTATTGTTGACTCTATTGATGTTCTTCTGGAAGTTGTCCAATGTGTTTTCTTCACCTTTTTTTCTGAGGTTTTTCGGTTTTGATTGCCTCCTTTCTTGAGACAGTTTACTTGTCATGTATATGACATAAAGAGGATAAGATTGGTAGGCATATTGCATCACTCTAGAAGAACGAGGATCTCTGTTTTCTGATTTACTACCATGCCTTGCATTATTAGTTTTCCTTTTTCCTTGTATGGTTGTGGAATGATTCTAGTTATCCTCTGTAGTGATATAATAATTCTTGTTAGAATAGGATTGTGTATACCTAACAATTCTAACTCAGTTTATTCTGATGATAATATTATGGATTCTCTGTTATAAAGCTTCCAGTGGATTTGGTTTTTGGAGTCGTGAATTAATAGTGAGAGTTTGAGATAAACATTGAATTAGAGTAAGGTAAAAGAAGAGAAGATGTGAAAAGAAGATCTGTGAACTTGTTATTGAAAAAAAGAGGACATGACCTATATGTTTCTGGTTTGAAAAAACATAATGGTAAAAAATTGGTTTTCTGGTTTTGTATTATAGCATGTCACTGACAGGTCTGATTGTGATGCATTTGTATGTTTGTCTACTGTTTTCTCCTAGATTTTATCATTCATATAAACAAGAGAAAAATAATCTCTATATATTCATTCTCATATGCTGTAGCAGGAAGATTTTTCATCTGTGAGTCTACTACAACAAGTAGTTTCTTGAACTTTTCGATGTTAATTTCAGCAACTTCATCGGAATTCTTTAGTAAAGCATTAAAGTTTTTCAACTGCTTTTTCTTCAGATAAAGCTCCACTTGAGGGTACCTCTCACATATGTCTTGGATCACTTCTTTAAAATCTTCCACTCTTAGAGTACCTGAATTGTTCTTGTCTGCCTTGCTAAATATGATTGTAATATCTTCCTGAAAAAGTAATATTTCAACACTAGATAAATGAATGGAAGAAACGGAAAAGTTCAGAACAGAAACAAACGAAACAAAATACCAGAAGTGTGAGCATAATAGTATCAATTCCTGATCTTGATTTCAAACGTCGTACCAATATGAGGGAGAGTGAGGGTGGAACAGGTAAGTAAAGTTAAGTTCCCTTTAGTATATTTAGAATTAGTAAATGAGAATTGTTGCAAGTTGACACTTCTTTAGTTTCCAAGAAATGCTGCTAAATTGTTGAAATTCAATATAAGACATCAAAAGCTAAGGATTGTGATGCATTTGTATGTTTGCCTACTGTTTTCACCCAGATTTTATCATTCATATTTGGGTCTTCTTTGTACACGTTTGGGATAATTTAATTGTTTGCCTATTGTTTTCTCCCATATTTATTTGAATTGTAGTGTGTGTGAATTGTGCAGACATAGATTTCAAGATAATATGAGTGTAGGCAGGATTCCATATCACCCATGTTTGCCTACTGTTTTCTCCCAGATTTTATAGTTTTTGTACATGTTTGGGGATCATTTAACTGTGAAGGGGCTGGGAATTAAACAATGACTAGTGAGCATATGAAATACATGATTCTCTAACTTATAATTTAATTTTGAATGTGCAGGAAAAGGCCGCTGATTGAATTTGATGAATAGAGGACAGAAGTAAACTCGATCTATTATATTGTAGTGAACGATAAAGAGTTTTTGTACTATTATCATAAATGTTGTTTGAATACATTTGGCTTTGTGGAATGTATTGCTAGTACCAATTGCTTTCTATTATGGGTTGTACAAGACATGTTTCTCAAAGTTTATTTGAAATATACACTTTCGAATTATTTATAAGCTAATTTTGTTCTTTAGATCACTTATATATTTAATTGTGATTATTGATTATATGCAAACTAAAATTATTATTCTTAAAAATGAAAATTTGTGGCTACAAAAATTCTACACAACATTGCAACACTTCAAAAGTGTGGCTTATTGTTTAAAAATTTTATCTTTTACATAAGAAAAAGTTACACTTTATAAGTGTTGTTGTAGATGAGATATAAAAGGCTACACTTTTAAAGTGTAACCAATAACAATGCAAAGGTCACACTTTTAAGTGTAGTATAATCAGATAAAAGTGTTGCTAATTAAATACCACAAAGCATTGCCTTTAAACCTCTTTGGTCACGCTTTTTAGGTGTTGCTGATTTGGCGACACTTCAAAAGTGTGGTCTAATGTCAAAGGTTACACTTCTTTAGGCCACCCCCTAAAAAGCATTGCTTAAAGTCAAAAAGTGTGGCCTTTTATCAAAGGCCACACTTTTTCTTAGTTTAGCCTACACTTTACCGAGGTGGCTAAAAGCCTAAAATGTTGTAGTGCATATCCAATGAATACACAATCCACAGTCTTAGGTCTTATTTTTACCTTCTTAAGTATAGGAACCTGGACTTTGGGTAGACACTCCCACACTTTGAAATATTTCAAGTGGGGTTTTCTACCTTTCCATTTCTCATATGGAATAACATATGTCTTGCTGTGAGGCCTTCTATTGAGTATTCGATTCGCTGTAAGGATAGCTTCCCCCCACAAGTTTTGTGGTAAACCTGAACTTATAAGTAAGGCATTCATCATTTCCTTTAAAGTTTGGTTTTTCCTTTCCGCAATTAAATTAAATTGAGGAAAGTAAGGAGCAGTAGTTTGATGGATGATTCCATTTTCCAAACATATTTCTGCAAATGGAGATTCATATTCTTGACCTCTATCACTTCTGATCATTTTGATCTTTTTATCCAACTAATTTTCAACTTCGGTTTTATATTGCCTAAATGCATATATTGCTTCATCATTACCATTTAGCAAATAGACATAACAGTATCTAGTTCAATCGTCAATAAAAGTTATGAAATACTTTTCCCACCACGTGATGGTGTTGACTTCATGTCACAAACGTCACTGTGAATCAGTTCTAAGGGGTATGAATTCAATTCAACAAATTTATAAGGATGCTTAGCATATTTAGATTCAACGAAAACTTGACATTTTGATTTATTGCACTCAAATTTAGGCAAAACATTTAAGTTAATCGGTTTTCGCAAGGTTTTGCTATTTATGTGTCCCAAACGTTCATGCCATAAACATTTTGACTCAAGTAAGTAAGAAGAAGCAGAATCTTTATTCATATCAACTACAATTACATTGAGTTTGAAGAGGCCCTCAGTGAGGTAACTTTTTCCTACATACATCTCATTCTTACTTACTACAACTTTATCAGAAAAAAATACACATTTAAATCCATTTTTGGTAAGAACTGGTATAGAATCTAAGTTCTTTCGCAATTCCGGAACATACATGACCATGTTCAAAGTCACCACCTTTGCCCGAGGTCATCTTTAATTGGACCTTGCCAGTTCCTTCCACCTTTGCAGCAACGGAGTTCCCATAAACAACCTCTCATCTGCTCGTGTTGGAGTATATGATGCAAATAATTCTTTGTTGGCACAAAATGGCATGAGGCACCAAAATCTATCCAATATTCTCTTGGATTTCCAACCAAGTTGCATTCTGAAAGCATTGCACAGAGATCGTCCATCTCTTCTTTAGATTCAGCCAAATTTGCTTGATCCTTCTTTTTGTCCTTCTTGGGACCTCAACATTCAGTAGCCCTATGACCATGTTTGGCACAATTGAAGCAGTTTCCATTGAATTTCTTCTTAGGAGGACTGCTCTTTGGACCAGATGCTTTCTTTCTTTTCTTTGATTTTGTGGGATCTTCTTCGACAATATTTACTCCAGCTATTGTTGAATTACCATATGACCTCTTTTCTGTGGCCTTGTTATCCTCCTCGATTCTCAGCCTTACCATGAGATCTTCAACAGTCATCTCCTTGAGTTTATGTTTCAAGAAGTTTTTGAAGTCCTTCCACAACGGAAGTAACTTCTGAATAATGACCACCACTTGAAAAAACATCATTCACAATCAATCCTACATCAAAGATTATGTGAGTATTAAAAAAAAATTAATATGTTCAACATAGGTATTATATATATTTATACCTTCATCAAGGAGATCATGGATTATGACCTGCAGTTCTTGAACTTGGGTGACGATTGTCTTACTGTCTATCATCTTATAGTCCAGGAACTTTGTGACAATAAACTTCTTCATTCTGGCATCCTCTGTTTTGTACTTCATTTCTAAAGCATCTTAGAGTTCTTTTGAGGTCTTCACACTACTGTACACATTGTACAGATCATCTTGCAGGCCACTCAGAATATAATATTTACACAAAAAATCTGAATGCTTCCATGCTTCTGTTACCAAGAATCGTTCTTCATCCGGAGTTTCATCCGACGGAATAGGAACGTTCGCACTAATGAACCTCTGCAGACTCAACGTAGTCAGATAGAAGAACATCTTTTGCTGCCATCTCTTGAAGTCGACTCCAGAAAACTTTGCAGATTTCTCAGCCGGTGCAAGGGCATCAGTTGAACGATTGTGTGCAACCGATGTTGTTGCAGCACTCACTGTTCCAACATTTACTTGACTTGAATTTGTCATTTTTCTATCACAAATGGTAGACAATTTTAGTATGTGAAATACTAACATTAAAGAATAAATCTTTGCACAGCCTGTTTCTAATTTAACAATGAAGTTTTTATGTTCTTCTAATCGTTAACCGAATGAAGTTTTAAAATTCAAACAGAGTAGAAAACCAGAATAGTTTTAATCTCCAAAAACCTCAAATATAGAAACCAAATTAAATTTCTTAAGCTTGGTATCTCCTGTATTCAGGTTAGAAAAATCGGAAACAGAAAAAAGATGAAACACACAGAAAATAAATAATTCGAGTCCACAGAACCCACTGTGTTTCCTTAAGTAATTTAATCCCCTCAAGTACCCGAGGTTGTAGATTAATTCCTCCCAAGATAAAATGGATTAACTATTAGAGAAGTAGCGGTACCTCAAAATTCACTAAATTTAGCGATTTCAAGAACAACAACAAGAGCACACACATATTTAGTCGATCGACAATTTTGATTTCGTAAGAAAATGTATGCAGAGAGAAAAAATTTCAGTGTTTGAAAAAGGGGAAAACCCTCTCTATTTATACCAATTAAAGCAAGCAACGCGTCTGTTCGGACAATGGTGTGAACACATCTGTTCAGACATGTCTTTCCAGAATGTTGTGTCTTTTGGGAAAAATAACGTCTTTTCGGAAGGAACAAGTCCCTTCAGAATGACTTTACTGTTACGCGCGACTTTCAAATAATTTTGTTACATGAAATTAATTATGTTAATTAATTAACATTCTTAATTATTTTTCAAGAGAAAGGAAATTACTTAATGAGATTGATTAAATAAATTTTGTCCAAAAATATTATCATTCAATTATTTGCAAAATTAAAATCCAAAGTTGAGGCCGAGCGAGCGACGACGATGGCGCGGGGGGCACCTTCTTCTTAACCCTTTAATATCTAAAGGAAGAGTTTCTTAATATAAGGTTAACAATTTTCCTTTCTTCTACCAATATGGGAGAATTGACTTTTCATTTTCCCTCCAAATTGGTTCCCCCACATTTTCCATCTGCTTATTCATTCTTATTCCCATTCACACCTTGCTAAAATCCAACAGCTAATTGTATCTATACTAGATCTCCTAGTACTCCTCGTGGTCGAGTACTGACGAGAGTTTGCAAGAACTTCTTAAAGTTGAGATTAAGAAACTGAACCAATAGTACTAAGCAAATGCACTTAACAACTTTCAAAGTATTCAATATTCTTGGGAGAATTTCGACATAAAGACAATATTCAAATCTACATGAATACATATTTAAGCAAGTATGTATGCATACCCTTACATGTCTTATAATTTAATAATTTCAACTATATACAAAAACCATTAGGTTCCTTTTTATTACATTGAGAAACTCAATTATGAGGAACATCCATCCAAAAAATAAATTATTTTCCTTTATGAAGAGATAAAAAACACAATGAAAGTTAAAAGGAAAATAAGAATTTTGGATAATCGATATTGTTATTGCTACAAAGATAGGTCAATCTCCTAAATGATATATAAAATCTATATTAGGTGATGCTTGAGGGAATCGCTTCATCTTCTCCATCATTTTTCATTCCCCTATTATGGATTTCTGCAGAAGTTGCAATGTATATTTTCTCAAGTGCAGTTGCAAATTCCAATACATGCTTCAAGAATTCCATTTCAGTTTTATTAACCCACATGAGGGTCATATCCACGCTTTTGTGGCGCTTCATTGCACTATGTGTCATTGTCATTTCCTGGGATTGCAAGGGATGTGTACATGCACACGCACACAGTTCAAAAGCCTAAGACTTGAGAAGGGAAAAAGAAGATTAATTATAAGAAAATGCTAAAAAATCAACATATTCACAATCAAAAGATGAAAAATGAGACGTACCGTAATTAGAAGCCTTTCTATGTTGGGGCAGCGGTTGATCAAGTCAATCACATATGCAACCCACTCAACCTCAGAAAAGATAAAATTCTTGAAATTCAAAATTTTGATGTGGTCTAGTATCAACTAAGGCTCTGGTACTGTAAAGGACTAAAACAAACTGCGACAAAATTATCTAAAATTACGAGGAAAATCCAGTAGTGCATCAAACATATATCTCAATGATGGTGATTACAGCCAACATGTTAAAAGGCATTCCCAATAAAATTTCCTCAAGTAGAGGGGTTCTTCTAAAGCATAGGGAATTTGCTCGGCTGTTGAATTCAAAGATTTATAGATTGGGGGCATCAATAATGAAGCTATTAAACTTACTGCAACAAACCGTCGATACACGCTCAAGTAATGATCTACTTTAAAGGAGGACTTAAAATGGCATGCCCTTGAAGGTTACAAATCGAAAGTTAAGGGTAACAAGACTTCAAAAACCTTTAAAGTTGGGAGGAGGGTGAAATTTACAACTATTAAGTTCCATGTGCTTTAGATCCTGAAATTTGAATAGGTGAGAAGGGAGGCGAAAGCATTTAAGAAATTCAAGTGATGATTCCTGGACATTTTTGTTCAACAAAAATAGAATCCATGTATCAATATTAGAAAAAACATTGGAGCTAATGTAACACCACGGATTCGAGAAAGAACAAAATTGCAGATTTTCAAAAGTTGCAAGTGCCACTGACGGAGGCCACCTATAGACTGTAGGTTGAACCACGGACCAAAAGTGTGGTCCGTGGTTGGTTACCTCAACCCCACCCAAAATTTCAAGAAAAATCATGACCCACGACCAGACCTACGGATCGTATATTTGACCACGGTCTGTGGTCCATGTCTGTGGATTGTGACCATCAACACAACCTTTCTGAAGCCAAATGATGCCCTGCCAGGATGGACCGTCAGTTAGTCCACGGTCCGTCAGTCAGGGGTGTCGATGGCTTCGTCAATTGTTAAGTCAGTGTCATTTTGGTATTTCCCCTATGCTTTGGATAGTCAAACTACGTCGTTTAATCCCTAAACAACGTCGTTTTACTCAGTTTTAGCCTAATATTCTAGTCAGAACCTACCAAAAACCACTATCCTCCTAAATCACCAAAAATTAGAATGAAGAGAAAAGTAACAGGCTCCAGTTTTCCCTCAAGAACAAGTAGGAGATTTTCTTCAGTTCGAGCTCCAAAATCGAAGGATTTCTCCGTAGATTTTGTCACCAGGTATGTGGAATTTCACTAGTGGGTTCCTTTCATCTACTAGGTCCTTATAATTCAGTTAGATTCTTGATTCTTTATATCTTATTTAGACCTAGGGTTTCTATAACCTTGCAGAATTATTGTGATTTAGTTGTTATAATGTTCTTAATCAGATTATCATATTTTCGTGGAATCGTTGCTTAGTACTTTGCATGAAACTTAGAGCCCTAGTTGTGTAGATTATCTTAGTTCATGAATTACACTTGCTAGGTCAGTTAAACAGATACACATGCCTCAGATTTTGAATGTTTCATTATCAGTACATAAATGTTGCATTCTCAGTACATAAATGTGGCATTCTCAGTTAGCATGTCAGAATATTGAGCTAATCTAGTATTTCAGCTAAGTTGTGTCATACACATTTCAAGTTGGGAGTAGACTTAGCACCGATTTGGACTAAAGTTCAACATATCCCCATAGTCCCAGAACTATGTGTCCCCATTGGCTTATAAGTCCCCTCTGTCGGCATCAGAATTGGTGATCACGCCAGCATGCCTTCATACCCATGGCAAGGTATATTGGGGCCTCTCAGTGGGGCGTATACATCGGAATTTGCGTTTAGCTAACGTAGTTTTATGTCGGTTAATAGTATCTCCCACAGTCAGACTCTAGTGCATTTTACTAGGTTTTATGTTTATACCTCAGTATTCAGTCTTAACATGCTTGTTCATGATTAGTACTTAGTAATTGCATTTAGCTCAGTTTTCAGTTATATTTGAGTATCTATATTTCTGTTTTGATTATTTTATTGCTCAGTTATATTTGTTCAGCTATATTCTATATCATGCATGCTTAGTACATTCCAAGTACTGACGCATACTATGCACTACATCCTTTCATGATGTAGGTTCAAGTATTCAGCATCCAGATCACATATAGATAGGTTCTCAATCTGTATTCAACAGCTTCAGTGGTGAGTCCTTATACTTTGAGGACAATTGACATGTTTTTCACATTCAGTCTTTCATTTCAGGTTTTAGTTTTGCGAGAGTTAGCTGAGGGCATGTCCCAGCAACTCTAGTCAGTTAGAGGCTTTTCATACATAGTATTAGATTTAGCTTTAGCTTTAGCTTTTGAGTGATTGTTCAGTATCACTAAAACCCTTAGTATGTTTTACATACATATTCGGACTAGATGGGCATTCCCCACTTTCAATTATCAATTGATTAAGCTTCCACATTAGTTCATGCTTTTCTTAGAGATGTTCAGTATGCTTATGATATGTGAGAAACAAGGTTAGCTTGGGGACATTCGTGATCATAGGTTCCGTGTTACGTCAAGGGGGTAGCCTCGGGGCGTGACAACTTTTATATTAGAGCATTAGGTTTATGAGTCCTAGGATGTATGAAAGCCACACTAAGTAGAGTCTCTTTCATGGGTGTGAAGTGCACCACATCTAATGAGAGAGAGGCTACAAAATGTTTTAGGAAAAACATCACTTTCATGCTACTCTTATCGTGTGTTAGGTATGATACAACTTCTCTTTCTAATCCGTCATTATGCATTTCAGATCATGCCTCTTCGTAGAGCTTATGGAGAGAATGTTAATGCACGCAACACTAACGTAGTTCCTCTAGTCCTAGACCAAGACATTTCAAATGCAGAGTTTCAGAATGCTATCAAGATTTTGGCTTAGAGTGTAGCCAACCAGAACAATCAGCATGCTCCAATTCCTGCAAATGCTAATAGTGCGTCAACATCAGCCAGGGTTTGAGATTTTGTTCGGATAAATCTGCATGAGTTTCTAGTGTCGTAAATTAGTGAGGACCTACAGAACTTCATTAATGAGGTTAAGAAATTTTTTGGAGTGATTCAAATGAATGGTAATGATAGGGTAGAGTTGGCATCTTACCAACTTAAGGATGTGGCTCGTATTTGGTTCACTAAGTGGAAAGAAAACAGGTGTACAAATGCAGCTCCTGTTACTTGGGAATGTTTTACTGGTTTTTCTGGACAAGTTCTTCCCCAAAGAGTTGAGAGAGGCTAAAGCTCAAGAGTTCATGAATTTGAGGCAAGGTACCATGTTAGTCCAAGAGTACGGCAGAAGTTCACTCAACTCTCCAGGTATACTCCACATATGGTTGCCGATCCAGAACAGGTTATATGGTCTCCAGGCTCAGCAGGACCAGGAAGATTATCCTGATGTGGTCATAGGTATGTTACGAGTATTTCACTTAGATGTTTATGCATTGTTAGATCCAGGGGCTACTCTTTCTTTTGTAACTCCTTATATAACAGTAAACTTCGGTGTCAATCCAGAAACTCTTTCAGAACCCTTCTCAGTCTACTCCTGTTTGTGACCCAATTATAGCTAGACGGGTATACAGAAATTGCCATGTCACAGTCTCTCAAAAAATTACATCAGCAGATCTTGTAGAGTTAGAAATGGTAGACTTTGATACCATTCTAGGCATGGATTGGTTACATTCATGTTATGCCTCAGTCGATTGTAGAACTAGGATCATTCGGTTTCAATTTCCAAACGAGTCAGTCTTAGAATGGAAGGGTAGTAGCTCAGTGCCTATGGGTCGATTCATTTCTTACCTTAAGGCCAAAAAGATGATTTCCAAAGGGTATATGTATCATCTTGTTGCGGTTTAGGATTCAAACTCCGAAACTCCAACTCTTGAGTCAGTCCCAATAGTAAATGAGTTTCCAGAACTATTTCCAGAAGATCTTCCTGAAGTTCCTCCCGAAAGGAAAATCGACTTCGTAATAGACCTCGTTCCAGATACCCATCCCATTTTGATTCCCCCTTACAGAATTGCTCCAGCTGAGCTCAAGGTATGGAAAGAATAGTTGAAAGACCTTCAAGATAAGGGCTTCATCTAACATAGTATCTCTCCATGGGGTGCTCCAGTGTTGTTCGTGAAAAAGAAAGATGGTTCTCTCAGAATCTTCATTGACTATCGGCAATTGAACAAAGTCACAATCAAGACTAAATACCCTATCCCCAGGACTGATGACTTGTTCGACCAAGTTCAGGGGGCTTGTTATTTTTCAAAGATAGACCTCAGATCCGGCTATCATCAGCTCAGAGCCAGAGTTAGTGACATTTCAAAGATAGCCTTTAGAATTTAGTATGGTCACTTTGAATTTGTAGTTATGTCTTTCGGACTACCAAATTCTCCTACATCTTTCATGGATTTGATGAATAGAGTGTTCAAACAGTATTTGGCCTT
Source organism: Solanum raphanifolium (assembly GCA_036250405.1). Taxonomy (NCBI): domain Eukaryota; kingdom Viridiplantae; phylum Streptophyta; class Magnoliopsida; order Solanales; family Solanaceae; genus Solanum; species Solanum raphanifolium. The sequence continues at coordinate 13,346 of JAJOOE010008990.1, read as the reverse complement.
GTTCGTTATCGTCTTTATTGATGATATCCTTGTTTATTAACAGAATGAGGAGGAGCATACAACTCATCTGAGAGTTGATATGCAAACTCTCAAAGATCACCAGTTATTTGCTAAGTTTAGCAAATGTGAATTCTGGTTACATTCGGTCACTTTCCTTCGTCATATCGTATCTAGCGAAGGGATCCGAGTGGATTCTCAGAAAATAGAGGCAGTGCACTGTCCCAGACCCACCTCTCCAATAGATATCAGAAGTTTCTTGCGTTTGGCCTGTTATTACATGAGATTTGTTGAAAGATTTTCATCCATAGCTTCCCCGTTGACCAAGTTGACTCAAAAGAAGGTCAAATCTCAGTGATCAGATGAGTGTGAGAAAAGCTTCTCAGAACTGAAGACTAGGTTGACTACAACTCATGTATTGACTCTACCAAATGGTTGAGACGAGTATGTCATTCATTGTGATGCATCCAGGGTCGGCCTAGTATGTGTGTTGATGCAGCAAGATAAGGATATAGCTTATGCTTCTAGATAGCTTAAAGTACATGAGAAAAGCTACCCGACTCATGACCTCGAGCTTGCAGCCATAGTATTTGCCCCTAAAGATTTGGAGACATTACTTGTATGGTGTTGTAACACCTCAGATTTGAGAAAATAGAAAACACTGCAGCTTTCTAGACCTGGTACAAGAACCACGAAAGCCACTGACAGTTCGTGGTCTGACACACGGTGCATATGTAGGGTCCATCATTGAGCACCAAATATTTATAGTCTCTGACTCCACCCACGGTCGACCAGGACGGTCCGTAGTTAGACCTACGGACCATAGGTCTGACAGTAGGTGAGGATCAACAGCCAATTGGAGGGAATTGGTTGTTGGGTCAACTTCAAACGGTCATATATTTTAACACAGAATGAATTAAGTGGCCCATGACCTATCAAATGAAAGATAATTGAATCTTTTTTCCAACGCCACCAAGTTTGCTGAAATCCCATCTCAAAGTAAAAATTTATGCTTATTTTAGTGAAGCCTTGTCGGGCTGAACTTGATCGATGACCCCTACCGACGGTTGGTAGGCCAACCGATGGACCGTAGGTCCCTCTGTGGATGACCTTCGTCAGCTTTTAAGTTAGGGTCATTTAGGTCTTTTTTCTATGCATTGGGGCCCTTAAACTACATCATTTTACTCAGTTTAACCCTAATAACTTAGTCAGACATACCAAAACCTTCGTTCTCCAAAATTCATCAAAATTAGACCAAAAAGAGAAGCGAAAGGTGCCAGCTTTCCCAAGAACAACCAGCAGGTTCCTTTCAAGTTCCAACTCAAAAATAGAAGGATTTTTCCGTAGGTTTCGTCACCAGGTATGTAGGATTTCACTAGTGGGTTCCTTATATCCACTAGGTCCCTAGAATTCAGTCAGATTCATGATTCCCTATATCTTGTTTAGACCTAGGGTTTCTAGAAACTTTAGATATTTGTTGTGATTTAGTTGTTATAGTATTCCTAATCGAATTATATGTTTTCTTGAAATTGTTGTTAAATTCCTTGAATGAAACTCAGAACCCTAGTTGTGTAGTTTCTTTTAGTTCATGAAATGCACTTGCTAAGTCAGGAAAACAGATAATCATGCTTCACTTTTTGAATGTCACATTATCAGTATATAATTGTTACATTCTCAAATTTCGCATGTTAGTATTTTGAGTTATTCAGCATTTCAGTATTTTAGTCATAATGTTTCATATACATAGTCAGTTGGAAGTAAACTTAACACTGAGTTGGACTAGGGTTCAGCGTACCCTTATAGTCCCAGAACTACGTGCCCCCGTAGGTTTATAAGTCTACTCTGTGGACATCAGATTTAGTGATCACTCTAATCATGCCTTTATACCCCTGGCAAGGTATATTGGGTCCTCTCAATAGGGCGTATACAACAGACTCCGCGTTTAGCTCACGTGGTTTTATGTCGGTTAATAGTAGCTCCCACAGTCAGACTCTAGTGCATTTGACTAGGTTTTCAGTTATACGTTAGTATTCAGTCTCAACATGTTATGTTAATAATCAGTACTTGGTCATTGCATTCAGTTCAGTTTATTTCAGTTATAATTCAACATTTATCTTCTATTCAGATTATGTCATTACTCAGTTATGATTTGTTCAGCTTACATGTTTGTTCAACTATTAACTATATCATTCATGCTTAGTACATTCCAAGTACTGACACATACTCAGCGCTACATCCTTTCATGATGTAGGTTCATGTATTCAAAATCCAGACCACACATCGCTTCCGGATCCGTGTTCAGCAGCTTCAGTGGTGAGTCCTCATACTTCAAGGACAATAGAAATGTTTTTCATATTCAGTCTTTCATTTCGGTTTCAGTTTTGCTAGATTTAGGTGGGGGCATCTCCCAGCAACTCTAGTCATTTAGAGGGTTTTCAGACATAGTATTAGATTCAACTTTAGTTTTGAGTGATTTTTCAATATCCTTAAACTCTTAGTACCTTTCATATATTCAGATCAGTATTAGGTATTCCCTATTTTTCTGTTATCTCATGTTTTAGCTTCCACATAGTATTTCTTTATTTAGATGTTTTAGTATGCTTATGATATGCCAGCTTCAAGGTTAGAATGGGGTCACTCGTGATCGTAGGTCTCATGTTACCTCAAGGGGGTAGGTTTAGGGCATGAAAGGTGTTCACATAGATGTGTTCACAAATTATACGAGCCTCCAGTATGTGTTCACCAGAAAGAGTTGAATCTTCGACAGAGGAGATGGCTTGAATTCCTCAAGGACTGTGATATGAATATGTTTTACCATCTTGGTAAGTAGTTGATGCTCTTAGCAAATTATATATGGGTAGTGTAGCACATGTTGATAAAGAAAGGAAGGAATTAGCAAAAGATGTTCAACGAATTACTCGCTTAGGAGTTGGTCTTACAGACATGCGAGATGGTGGTTTGATAGTTCAGAATAGATCTGAATCTTTATTGGTAGCGGAGGTAAAGGAAAAACAGGATAGTGATCCTATATGACTTCAGTTGAAAGGTGCAGTTCATCAGTAGAAGGTTGAGGTTTTCTCCCAAGGGGGAGATGGTGTGCTTTGCTACCAGGGTCGCTTATGTGTTCCTAATGTGGGTGAGTTGAGGCAACAAATCCTTACAGAAGCCTATAACTCCAGGTATTCCATTCATCCATGTGCCACTAATATGTATCATTATCTATGGGATGTCTTTTGGTGGAACGACATGAAGAGGGACATAGCAGATTTTGTGGCTAAGTGTTTAAATTGTCAACAAGTTCAGGTAGAATGTCAAAAACCAGGAAGTATGACTCAAGAGATTAACATTCATATATGGAAGTGGAAAGTGATAAACATGGATTTCATTACGGGTTTACCTCGTACTCGCAGACAGCATGACTCCATTTGGGTAATAGTAGATAGAGTTACTAAGTTCGTTCACTTCTTGGCTGTGAAGACTATAGATTCAGCAGAGGGCTACGCCAAACTTTACATCAATGAGATAGTCAGGTTGCATGGGGTTCCCTTGTCTATCATCTAAGATAGAGGTCCTCAGTTTACCTCTTATTTCTAGAAATCATTTCAGAAAGGTCTTGGTACCCAGGTAAATCTCAGCACAATATTTCATCCACGGACGGATGTCCAGGCATAGCGTACCATTCAAACCTTAGAGGACATGTTAAGAGCTCGTGTGATCGATTTCAAGGGCAGTTGGGATAAACACCTACCTCTCATAGAGTTTGCCTATAATAATAGCTACCATTCCAGTATTTAGATGGCCCCTTATGAGACATTATACAAGCGTAGATGCAGATCTCTTATTAGTTGGTTTAAAGTAGGTGAAGCAGCATTGATTGGGACAGATTCGGTTCATGAAGCTATGGAAAAAGTTCAGCTAATCAGAGATAGACTTAAGACAGCCCAGAGTCGTCAGAAGTCCTATGCAAATGTGAGGAGAATGGACTTAGAGTTCAAAATCGATGATTGGGTTTTCCTGAAAGTGTCATCTATAAAGGGGGTGATGAGATTTGGCAAGAAAGGGAAGGTTAGTCCTATATATGTAGGTCCTTACAGAATCCTAAAAAGAATTGGTAATGTGGCTTAAGAGTTAGAGTTGCCAGTAAAACTAGCAGCGGTTCATCCAGTCTTTCATATTTCTCTGTTGTAGAAGTGTGTGGGTGATCCGACATCCATAGTACCATTAGAGAGTGTAGCTGTGAAGAATAGTCTCACTTATGAGTGCAATTGAGAATCCTGACCATCAGGTTTGTAGGTGAGAAATAAAAAAGTCGCATCAGTGAAGGTTTTTTGGAGGAGACAGTCCGTAGAAGGAGCTACTTTAGAATCAGAAGAAACCATGAAGGCCAAGTATCCTCACCTCTTTCCTTCTGATTCCGTTTCAACTTGAGGTAATAGTTCTTCTCCAGTCCCTTAGTTTAATATTGCGTAAGTTCAGTCTTAGTATCATGTTCCTTCAGTTTTTCTTGCATTTTCAGCATATTTGCATGTTCTGGAAACTCAGTTCAGTCATATATCAGGTTCTAGTACTTAGTTGTAGGGATTGTAGCTCCTTCCCTCCATACTCAGCTTGTTTAGACTTCATTCGAGGACGAATGTTCCCAAAGGGAGATAATGTAACTCCCCGACTTCGAGAAAGAACAAAATTACAGATTTTTAGAAGTCAGACGTGCCACCAATGATGGCCACCTATGGACCGTAGGTTGAACCACAAACCGTAGGTGTGGTCCGTGGTTTGTCACCTCAACCCCACCCAGAATTTCCAGAAAATTCAAGACCCACGATCGGACCTATGGTCCGTAGGTTGGACCATGGTCCGTGGTCTAGGTCCATGGATCGTGACCCTCAACACCAACTCTTTGAAGCAAAACGACTCCCTGCCAGAATGGATCGTTGGTCAGTCCATGGTCCGTCGGTCAGAGGCCATCGATGGCTTCGTCAGCTGTTAAGTCAGGGTCGTTTTGGTTTTTCCCCTATGCTTTGACAGTTAAACTATGTCGTTTAATCCCTAAACTAGATTGTTTTACTCAGTTTTAGCCTAACATTCTACTCTGAACCTACCAAACACCTTTATTCTCCTAAATTACCAATAATTAGAATGAATAGAAGAGTAAGAGGCGCCAGTTTTTCCTCAAGAATAAGAAGGAGATTTTCTTCAGCTCCAGCCCCAAAATCGAAGGATTTCTCCGTAGATTTTGTCACCATGTATGTGAGATTTCACTAGTGGGTTCCTTTCATCCACTAGGTCAATCAGATTCTTGATTCTTTATAACTTGTTTAGACCTAGGGTTTCTAAAACCTTGGAGAATTATTGTGATTTAGCTATTATAGTATTTTTACTCAAATTATCATGTTTTTGTCAAATCGTTTCTTAGTCCTTTGCATGAAACTAGAACCCTAGTTGTGTAGATTCTCTTAGTTCATGAATTACACTTGCTAGGTCAGTTAATCAGATACATATGTCTCAGATTTTGAATGTTTCATTGTTAGTACATAAATGTTGCATTCTCAATTAGCATGTCAGAATATTGAGCTAATCTATTATTTCAGTTAAGTTGTTTCATACACATTTCCAATTGGGAGTAGACTTAGCACCGAGTTGGACTAGGGTTCAGCATACCCTCATAGTCCCAGAACTACGTGCCCCCATAGGTTTATAAGTCACCTCTGTGGGCATCCGAATTAGTGATAACGCCAGTCATGTCTTTATACCCCTAACAAGGTATATTGGGTCCTTTTGATGGGGGGAAAGGGGGTATACATCGGACTCTGCATTTAGCTCACATGGTTTTATGTCAGTTAATAGTAGCTCCCACGGTCAATCTCTAATGCATTTGACTAGGTTTTCAGTTTATCCCTTAGTATTCAGTCTCATCGTGCCTTTTCATGATTAGTACTTGGTCATTGAATTTAACATTGTTTTCAGTTATATTTCAGTATCTATGTTTCTGTTCAAATTATGTTATTGCTCAGGTTTATTTGTTCAGCTATATTCTATATCATGCATGCTCAGTACATTCCAAGTACTGTCTTATACTCTGCGCTACATCCTTTCATGATGTAGGTTCAAGTATTCAGCATCCAGATCACGCATAAATTAATTCTCGATCTGTATTCAACAGCTTCAGTGGTGAGTCATCATACTTCGAGGACAATAAAAATGTTTTCACATTCAGTCTTTCATTTTAGTTTCAGTTTCAGTTTTGCTAGAGTTAGCTGGGGGGATGTCTTAGCAACTCTAGTCAGTTAGAGGCTTTTCAGACATAGTATTAGATTCAACTTTAGCTTTTGAGTGATTGTTCAGTATCACTAAAACTCTTAGTATGTTTTATATATATATGAAGACTAGATGGGTATTCCCCACTTTCAGTTATCAATTGATTAAGCTTCCACATTAGTTCATGTTTTTCTTAGATATGTTGAGTATGCTTATGATATGCTAGAAACAGGGTTAGCTTGGGGTCATTCGTTGCCCTAGATGTCGTGTTACGTCAAGGGGGTAGCCTCAGGGCGTGACAACTAGGGACCAAGAGGCTAAATTTGCATACTTCTCCTTGATGCATCAATAGGACTTTATAAATACTTGTTTTCAGGAGGAGTTCTTTGTTAATGTAATAATCAAATACTAGCCCGGAACATACTACCCATTTGTACCTTTTTTGTGTTGAGAAAACACTTGTCCTTACGGCATCATGCAAAGGCAAGCATCCTAATATCTTCTTAAGAAGATCACAAGGAAAACTACTAATCCTATCTACACCATAGCTTTCTCCACTCATATTCATTGAACTCTGGGAATTGAGAATCGGGGGGTCAACACAATATCATAAGCATCTTTTATTAAATTCTTTCTATCTAGTAAAATATACTACATGTCCCTTAACAATATATCAATAACTGAATTCAGTTTATGTCGAAGTGATAAAAAGGAATGCATGCATTAGGGATCGGGTAAAAGGTCATATTGATCCTACATTCTACTAAAACATGACTACATATGACTTTTCACCCGATAGTAAAACATGACCACATATGACTTTTCACTCAATCCCTAATCGGAGAGTGTTAGCTAGTTTATTTTCAATACAAAAGTACATCAGAATCAAATAAGCTAGAAAATTCAACCTAGATTCAATTGAAGAAAACCAATAGTCAATATACAAGAAAGCCGATCAGATCCGTTATCTACCAAGTTTCGTACTTTGTGCAACGGTTGGGATTTCCCCTTTACAGAGTTGCATCCAGAGACTCATCAGTAAAAGAGGTTTAATGTTTAGAAAAATGCTCCACAGATAGATTGAAATGTACCATCTGTATTTTCTTACTTCTAACAAAAAAAGGAGAGATTTTGGGAAATGAGTGTTGTTGTAAAATGAAAAGAAAACACAAAAGAACTAGAAAATAATATTGAAAAATGTATCCAACATGATTTTTTGGATTACAATAAAAAATTATGTCACAGATATAAGTATTAATATGTAAGGGTTATAGAAATAAGTCTTTGAGATGTACTTGACCGTTAGGAACGTTGGGCAGCACTATGTTGTGTCAGGTTGATCTCCGGGAAGAACTTCCGCTTGCGGATGCCTTCACCAGCTGCAGAACGCTTTCTCCAATGCTTTATATGTCTTTAGAAAGTTACGAACCCATCCCTCCTATTAATAGTTGTAGGATGTAGGTAGTCCAAGGGTAAATGAATTTTGTTTCCTCATTTTGATAGTCATTAGGTTTATCACAAATGCTAAATTATAAGATTGCTTATGATTTGTCAAGACATGTCATTTTCAACACTAAATGACTTTTGATTGGTTCTGGTTATGATTGGGAGTTTCCATGTCATTTAAACACACGTCATCATCTTGTTGGTCATGAATTTGAATAGGATGCCATATACTTTAATACGTTACATGAGTTTGTGCCTTCAACGAAATGGACCATCGGTTGAAGCTTTATCCAAATTTAATATGAATCAGACTCAACAATTTAATGTGGTTGCAACATTCCCTTGAGATCTTGACCAAAATATTATTACCCAAATCTTTGTGAGTTGTCTAAATCTAGTCTCATAGTAAATGGTAATAAATGTCATTGGTTCATTATTTTATGGGAAACTCTCAAATATGCTATGAGACATTGAGAAAATATTTATTTATGCCATCCGATAATAGTTTGAATACACAGTTCACAAGGCTCATGAATAATCATAGTCCAATAGTCTCAATTCAATAATCAACACGTATCAAGTATGTCAATCACAAGAGTCAAACGGAACAATCACAAGTATCAAGTGCATCAATCACATTTAACAAGTAGATCAATATGCATCAAATCACAATAGTCAAACTCTTCCCGGAACCATTTCCTTTCGGCACAATATCACTAGCCAGAACTATTTTCCATCGGCTTTATACGACATCACTAGCCAGAACTAGTTTGCATCAACAGTAGATGAGCAACTTTTGAATTGATAAAAATTTATAAATATATCAAATTTAGCATTTAAATTAGAATGATTAACAAAGAAGAAAAGCACTACCTAGTGTTAATAGACTAGTAATTTGTAAGGAACAAATGATATTATTGAAGGCAATAGCCATGATTTTGATAGGGGGACAATAATGGTGTGTGAGGATTATGAATGAAGAAAGAGAAATAAGGACAATTTTAAATTATAAAAATAGATTATTAATATCTTGAAATCTTTTATTTTTAATAAGAAAACTAACAAATATAATTTTATATTTTGTATATATAATATTGAGATATTAATTAATTATCAACTAGTTGGAACACATGTTTGTTTGACCAAATTAAATCAACAATTTTTTGTCTTTTGCGCCGTTCTCAAATGTCACACTCTATAAATGGTAAAAGCTTAATAGTGAGTGAGGAAAACTTAGTATTCTCCGAACTCATCTATTTCTTCCTTGAACTTCAAATGTAAGCTACTCTTCTCTTATAAACCCTAATCCATTTTGGTTAAAGAAGAAAATAAATTATCTGGGCATGAATTTTGTTGAATCTGCTAGAATTTTTTCTATTTGAGATGATGTTGGATATTAAACTTGACCATTAGTTTTTTATGAAAATAAATCAAAATAGCCGTCTATTGAAATTGTATGAGCTTTTGTATCTGAACTGTCATTTGCGTGTCTAATTTTTTTGTTTTTATCTTTCATGGTACTATCTCTTTATATTGGGGAGGGGATGATAAGAAGACATGAGTTTTGTTGATTATTCTATATGAGTTGAACTTTTATGTTTTTGGTGTTACACTTGACAATTAGGTTTTTATGAGTAGACGCATCCGTCTATAGAAATTGTATAGCTTTCCATCCAGTTGCTAATTCGCTTCATTGATTAGTCATTTCCTTCTATCCAAATTCTTTATTCATTTCATCTTTGGGAGTAGACACTTCCATTTTATCCAATTGAAGTTAATATAGTTTCATGAAAATTTTCATTTGTATAAGCTGCTAACATGCTTTTCTTTTTCTGTACTAGTTACAACAATGAAGGGAGCAGAGTTATTTGGTGACCAGGTATCATCGGGTGACTCATCTTCCTCTAATAATTCTGAAGGTACGTGTTATAAATCACATAATTTTCAATTGATTCTCTCAATTTCCTCGTTGAACAAGTGTCTGCATATGTTGAACAAACTTTTGTGGCTTTGTCATTCCAAATAAGAAGAAAAAAATATTCTCTTCATTAATTTTGGGGTATATATAGTTTGCATAATTTTGCAAAAACAATCTTATTTTGCATAATTTTGCCTCCATGGAAACTTGGGAATCAAAGATGGTCCTAGGAATTTATCACATCAAACTTTAGATTGCTCTAGTGTCATTAGCAAGCAATTCATGCATAAGTAAAAATTGGTATAACGAGTTTGTTAATTCCATCTTACATCTTTTCCACAGTGTGTCTTATAGTCTTTGTTGTTATAGCATTTTGTAATTAAGTTCAGTAATGCTTTATGCTAACTAACACTTATCATCTGGTAACACTGCAGTTCCACTTGTTTGAATAATGTAAGCTAAGAGCATCCTAATGGAATCGATTTGATAAATATTTTGTAAACAATATGATTTTCCATCCTAGAAGATGGTATTGTATATGGTTACGATACGTGCAAAAGCGTTTTAACAATTTGATTTCCCATATTAAAATGAAGTTCATTTTTATTTTGTATTTGTATGAGTTTTAACAGATCTTGATTTCGCATTTGTATGAGTTTAAGAACAATGGAGCATTAACATTGTATCGGGCTGAAAATGACAAAAACCTTTTCTCTTCTTTCAAACAAGTTTTCTTCAACCTTAAAAATGGTAACAAATTAGAGATAATTTTAGAATTAGGATATTTTCCGAAAATAAAAATGTAAATCTGGACAAATGGTAACAAGTTTGTATAGCTTTCTTTTTTTCTTCTTCTATAAATAGATCATAAGGATACTTTGGATCAAGAAAAACTTTCAATTTTTTAACCTTGTCGAATTTGAAAGAAAAGATGTATATCTATGTTGCTTCCTTTTTGTCTTTACAAATTGACAAAAAACCTATGGATAGATGTAGCTTTCATTTAATAGAAGTTGGATGTCCCTAGGAATATTCTCCATTTAATTAAATTAAAACAACTTTTTTCTAATGTTTGAGAGGTCTCTTTTATGATAATATTGATTCTCAAATGAGTTTATTTTTTGTTTGTTAATATAGATATTGTTTCAAAGATCTTATGTTCAAATGAATTGCCACATGAGTGGCTACAGTGCAAGGTTATGAAGTATCTTTACTCAATATTTTTTATTCGTATCACTAGTCTTACACGCTCTGTATATCAGATTCAATCCTAAGAAGAGCAAGAATGTACCAACAGTACATGAAGGTGGTCCCAATTCCCACAGAGCGTGGCTTTATTATCCCTTTCACCTCATCGGTTGGATTGGCTGCAACCATGAAGGAGTTATATGGGCAACCCCTGCATTACCTGTCCAATGTCCAGATAAGGAAGTTTGATCAAATGAGGCTTGGTGCTGATAATGAAGACGTTCGATTAGATACCATTATTGATCAGAGCAAAGCAGAAGCAACCATCTGGATTATTGAAGAAGTTCACAGGTCTACATTGTCTCATCATTACATTGCTAGACTTTGGCTTGCTGATCCAATGTATCATCACCATGTTGATGCAATTTTCCCTAAGCTGCCGAATTCATAAAAATAGATCATTTGCCAATCTATCTTGATTGACTTGGTTTAGACAAATGAACCTTCTACTTGAAAATCAATCACATTCTCTATCACTCTTCCCCTAACAACCATCTATGTAAAATACATTGCATATCCTATGGATTCTTTAAGTTATCTCCTCATTTCACATGTGGATGAAGTGAACATTTATGGAAATTGTTCTTGTGTGGTGAAGCAAAAGTTTCCTATTGTGTCTTTGCGTTTGTAAAATTAATGTAAATTGAAGACCCCTATCATCAGTGGAGTGGTTAAGAAGGTATGAGTTCAAGTGAACCTAGAAATTTTGACACACAATTGGGGCATAGATACATGTGCAAAAAATATCTAAAATTCCAATAAATACTTGATTTCGAACCCATATTTAATATTAAGTTCGATATATGACATTGTGTTCATGTGCAACATTAAAGAATATATGAGTACATTTCCATGTGCAAATAACAAAGTACATTTTAAAAAAGTCAAGTGACTCACCTGAAATCGAAAAGAAGACCTAGGATTAGTTACTTATAAGGTAATATCACAAGGCTAAAGATACATTGTTGTTTTTTCTTTTTCCTTGTATCTTTTTACAAATAAGTACATTTGTAACAAGAAATAAGTGCATCAAAGAAGTTAGATATGGTCAACTCTTTAACTACATGTAAAAAATATTTTTAGTAAAAGAAAGAACACCATTGGGTAAAAGATAAATTCCCTTTTCGCCAATCATTCCTGGTTCCATTTTTTCTTTATAAAGAGGAAAAAAAAATACATACCATGTCATGTGATATGAAATTATTTGAGATGAAGTTGAAGTATTATTTGGATATGCATTTGAATTTTTAAGTTGTATTTTTTGCTCATCTCATATCTATGTCTGTCTGTCTCTATCTATCTATCTATCTATACTTTACAAAAAGATTTACTACTTTAATTCTTGTTTCAAAAATAGATAATTTTGTATCCAACTGTATAAAGGTGAGCAAAGATCTACAAAGAGGAGACGTTTTAGTTGTATCTACAAGCCCTAAATTATAACTAGGCTCTCCTAGCACATCAAGGAAGCAAGCACCGTAAAAGGTTGACAGGGCAGCTCAGTTGATAAAAAGGAGATGGTACTGAAGTGAGAGGCTTGTAGACGCTACTGGTGCAATGACTAGTCTAATCTCTTTTCTCTGCAAATTTTCATTTTTCTCATACTACGACATTGACTAAGCTATAAGAAGGATTTAGGATTGACGGAGAGACTGAATTCGCTTGCCTCGAAGATTCGAAGCAAATGAACCGTCTATGCGTGAAATGCCACTCGAACACAAAGCTAGCTTATTCTCCGTGAATCCACTTTTATCTTTCTACAGAACAAGTATTCGCATTTACACCTCTGTTAGCCGACTTTTGTAGAAAATTCTATTTGTTCTAGGCCTCTTTGAATTGTGGGGCTTACTTCCTTGCCCCAATGGGAGTAGTGACTAGCGTATCTGATTCCAAGCCATCTAATGCAGGTATAAAACCTCACTACATAACGTGTTATATATTTTCTACTTTAACAATACGATAAGATGAAGACTGTACTTTTCTATTTGTATCTAACTTGGCAAAGTAGTAGCTATCATAAGAAAGGATATACGTTACACATTTTTATACGGAAATCTCCTTCTACAGCAATAGGAAGTAAAATGTCTGGTCGAATGCTGACAAATCAACCCCTTCTCTTGAATATTAGTGGCTACCAATTGCCCATCACAAGTGAAAATCAAGAAGGTTGTCACAACACGACTCCCAAAGTCATGATTGCACCTACTAAAACCTACAGGTAGGTAAGCTAACTCGTACCCAGAATGACTAGTAGTGAGTACAAGGATAGAACTTAAACAACAAGCAATGCTAATAATAAGAAAAGACATAAACAAAAAACAAACCCAAAACTATATACAATAGATACCCTCCCAGAACCTAGAAGTCACGAGTACAAAGTTGTCTAACGAGAGTAAATACTAGTCTCAGTAGTGGACCACAACAAGCCGTCTCAAAGCCAAGGGAAAAGCTAACATATATAAAGAAAGAGACATGCTGATCT
>JAJOOE010008989.1:0-38938 GCA_036250405.1 Solanum raphanifolium | reverse complement strand
CCCCCCCCCCCCCCGAACCCTTTTTTTTATAATTTTGTACACCTTTTTGGTTGACGTGGCATCCAAATGTCTCCCACGCGCCTCAATTGCGTGGAGTCACGGAGTGTGCCATATAAGACAAAAGGTTTACAAAATTACAAAAAAAAAAAAAAAGTTCAGGGGTAATAGGACCTGTTTAGTTGAGGTGTGTCTCTGGGATTTTGGTCATAGTCTAGAAGGGTACTTGTGCCTTATCCCAATAAAAAAAAAGAATATTTGTTTTCCATTTTTAATGTTTATCAGTTAAGTTAAGTTCAAAAACAGATTTTCTTCTTTTGTTCAAACGTTTCTCTCTCTTCTCAATTTTTTCTCTAATTTGTCATCACTCACAACTAGTTCCAATACGTTTTTATTCAATAATCTTTATTTTGTTGTAATGGACGGCTTCTTAATTAGATCCTTCATGTTAGTATTCTTTGCGATTTTTTATTTGTATTGCTATACTACTCAAACGTAAAGAAAAAATTAAGAACATTGATGCTGGAAAGTATAAATTGTCGTGTATAATAATTTTAATTATGGCATTTTTTTAGAATGTATAATGTTATATTTTGGTATGAACATTGAATTTGTTCATTATTTGTCTGACCCATTTTTTTTTATTTTTTTGGTATGTTTATGATTTAAAAAATTAGATAATTTTTTTTGGAATTTGTATACTACTAATACCAGACATGTATTGAAATCGATAAATTCTAGACTATTAATTTGTGAATGAATATTGATTAAAAAATTTTATAACTAAATTTGTTCATTCTTTGTATGAACCATTATTGATTTTTTGGTATTAATCCGGTATAAAAATTGACGTAAATTTTGTATGAAATTGGTATAATAGTAAAATCAAATTTGTATGGAAATTTATAGTTTTTATGGCACAAAATTGGTATGATTCAATTTTTATTTTTGGCATTATATTGGTATGGAATTGTGCATAATAGTGGAATGAAATTGGTATCTATTTATTTAATAAAAGACAATTACTAGTTATAAATTGTATGATTATGTATTCTTTTTGGCATGAATCTTGTATGAATCAGTGTTTACGTTTGGCATGAGGTATAGAAAGTATGCATAAAAATGGTATGAAATTTGTATACTGATATAACATATGTATAGAAGTTATTTATACTTTTGTATCCTGTAATACCAACATAATAATTTATGATGGATTAGGAAAATATGCAATTCAAAAAGTGTCGAAACATAAATTATTGTCGCCTGGTTCAAAAAGATTGTAGGGAGACCACAACTTGGATGTTGGAAATGGTTTGCTGATTTGAAATTCAACAGGTCTAAGGTTACATGCAGTACATGTGGCGGGAGGGACACAACAAGAAGTTCAAATTACCCTGCTGAAAAAAAGACATAATTTATTTTTATTTGTATTTGGTTGTTTTATTGTGACAAACTCATGTTTTTATTTATTTTGTCTTTTAAGTTAATGACTTATATATTCAGAACATTTATTATGACTAATTAATCATTTGTGTATTCTGTATTTTTTAAATGTATAGTCAAAAACTAGGTAATGTTGGTATGCAATTGTATCGACAAGAAAAATTAAGTCAAATCTTAGTATGAAAGTGATATACATTTGGTATCGCAGAAATTCAAACCCTAAAACTGAAAGTCATTGTACCAAAACTCTACCAATCAACAAGTCTACGAAAAAAGGGTAGTGCAACTCCGAAAACTAAACATAAGTAAGAGTCTAAACATGTAGTCTAAGTAAGAAAAAAATGGACTAAACTAACAATGGATCCATGACAACCTGAAAGAACTGGCTCACCCTTGAATCTGGTCTCGGTCAATGATCTCCTAACTGAGGTTTGTCAATAGCCACCTGAAGATGCCCTGTACTCAACAAAGAAAGAGCAAGTGGAGTATCAGTACACGAAACCATGGTGTACTAGTAAGATCACACGGCTACTCCAGTAAGCGAAATATACGCAAGTAATTACAACACGGTAAACACACATATACGAAACGCATAATTTAGTTATCATTTAGGAGTAACATACAATTTCCCCATATCAATGACAGGTCGATAAGAACGTAATGATCGCAAGTGGTCCTCTCATGGAACCCATACCCAAACTGTTAGTGTGTAGGAACGTGACACCCGATCCAATATACATGTGTCGGAACGTGACACTCGGTCCACTATATGTGTCGGAACGTGACAACCGATCCAATATATGTGTCAGAACGTGACACTTGATCCAGTCAACACAACCACAGTCACAATCACACCCATAATGAACAGCACTCATAGTCATACAATCAAGTAATAGGTTCATGGCATGTAATTGTTCACACATAATCATTTCATTAGATTTGATTCACATGCCCTATTCACATACATGCACATATACAATTAAGCAACTAATCGGCATATATCACACAATAGGAAATCAAACCATCACCTACCTCGAAACCAAGCCTGAATACTCCTAAGACACTTGAGCCTTCCCTTTCCAGAGTCTTTCAGCTCGTTCTTGATCTAAAACAAGTAATTAATGCAAGGATCACTAAACAAGGTTTAATTTACCCGGATAATAATAAAATTATTAACCGAAGCCAAACCCATAATCCTAATGTTCAACTAAGGCTTTTCCCACTATTAACTTCAAGCCAAAACCCTACCCCAATGATAATTACCCAAGATTCTAAGTTCTAAGAATCGAAATATGGATTAGGGGAGTAATTGACTTACCTTTAGCGCGAGAATTCGTGGAAATCTGATAAGAAACTGCCCTGGGTCGTCCTTTATCTCTTAAGAACGAAGTTTTGCATAAAATAACATTTTAAGGGTTTTTCCCTAATTTAATTCACGACTGGCCCACCACGGCGGGACCCATGCTGCCACAGTGGCCCCGCCCTGGCGGATTTAACACCGCCCTAGTGGCTTGCATGGAGACAGAAACTCGGAATTTGAGTTCCAAGCTCCCATTTTACAACACACCTTCAAACCTAGACATTCTAAAACTACCCTTACACGCCAAGATCAGTTTTGGGAATTCTACTCACCCGAATTTGATTTCGTAAAGTCGTAGAGGCTCCTTAACGTCTTGGCTATCCACTCACGTGATCAAACTCATAATTAAATCCCCCATCCATTACCAGATTTCCCTTGACCTCACCTAACTCAGATTTCGTCCAAGCCTGGCCTAGGCTAGAAATTTCCAAGTTACAACTTAGAAGTTTTCTAGCCCAAATTCCTTCCCCATTGGTTTTTCCATGATGACTGGATCAGGTCATTACAATAGATACCAATTTACCCATCACTCATTCACGAGTGATAAACTAGGAGAAATGGCTAAGGCAAAAGTAGAGTAGTACATGAATCGTCAAAAAACTGGGGATACTTGTCTCTCATGTCCTTCTCGGTTTCCCATGTAGCTTCCTCAACCGGATGATGCTTCCATTGAACTTTCATAGACTTTATATCCTTGGTCCTCAACTTCCGTACATCACGATCAAGAATTGAAACTGGTTCCTCCTCATACGGAAGTCCTTGTCTAACAAAACTGAGTCTCATTTCATGATGTAATCTCCGTCTCCTTGATACTTCTTCAACATGGACACATGAAACACTGGATGGACTCCAGATAGGCTAGGTGGTAAGGCCAACCTATAAACCCTACATAGTCAAGAATCTCAAATGGCCCGATGTATCAAGGACTAAGCTTTCCTTTCTTATCGAATCTCATCACTCCCTTTATGGGTGACACTTTAAGAAGAACTTTCCCACCAGCCTGAAATGTCATGTCTCTTACCTTACGGTCTGCATACTTTTTCTGTCGACTCTGGCTGCTAGAAGCTTTTCTTGGATGCTTCTCACCTTATCCTAAGCATCATTCACCAAATCAATCCCCAAAGGTTTAACATCTCCAGTCTCAAACCACCCTATGGGTGATCTACATCCCCTCCCATAAAGTGCCTTGAACAGTGCCATGTCAATGTTGGAGTGGTAACTGTTATTATAGGAGAACTCACACAAAGGTTCACTTATCCCAATGCCCTCCAAAGTGAATCACACATTCCCTCAACATATCCTCTACCACATGAATAGCTCTCTCTGACTGCCCGTCCATTTGTGGAAGGAAGGTTGTGCTAAAAGTGAGTTGAGTGCCCAACTCCTCATGCAATTTTCTCAAAGACTTGGATGTGAACTGTGTAACACGGTCTGAGATGATGGAAAGGGGCACCCCATTCAACCTCACTATCTCCTTCACATAATCCTTAGCCAACTGTTGAGCATTACAGTCTACTCTGACCGGAATGAAGTAGGTTCACTTAGTCAGTCTATCAACCACCACCCAAATGGAGTCAAACTTCCCCAAGGTCTTGGGAATACCAACCACGAAATCCATAGCTATCTTTTCCACTTCCATTCAGGAATTGGCATTCGCTGAGGCAAACCTGCAGGCCTTTGGTGCTCATACTTTACCTGCTGACAGTTTTGGCTCTTAGCCACGAACTCAGCTATGTTTTTCTTCATGACAGGCCACCAATAAAGTCGTTTCAAATCTCGGTACATCTTGGTCACACCCGGATGAATGGAATACAGTGAACCATGGGATTTTGCCAACATCTTCTGAATCAAGTCATCCACTCGGGAAACACAAATTCTTCCCTTAAAACTGAGAACACCACCCACATATGGTGCCTTGACAGACATTGTCTTCTTTCTGAGCTCATTCAAACTCTCATCCTCTAACTGTTTGGCCTTGATCTCCTCAATGAGTGTGGGCCTAACCTCAATATTGGCTAACACCCATCTTTCTCTAAGATGCCAAATGTATGAACACTTAAACTCCAAGGTTTGAATCTCATTGTCTAACGATCGCTTGGACACACTCAAGCAAGCTAGACTACCCATACTCACTGCCTTCCGACTTAATGCGTCTGCCATCACGTTGTACTTACCCTGATGATACTGGATGGTAACATCATAACCCTTGAGTAACTCCATCCACCTTCAATGTCTCAAATTAAAGTCCTTCTAGGTAAATACATGTTGTAGACTACGATGATCAGTAAATACCACACACTTGATACCATAAAGGTAATGCCGCCAGATCTTGAGAGAAAACACTACCGCTGCCAACTCCAAGTCATGCGTCGAGTAGTTTCTCTAATGCACCTTCAGCTGCCGCGATGCATAAGTTATGACATTTCTTTCCTTCATCAACACAACACCCAAACCCGAATGTGAAGCATCATAATAAACAATGAAATCTTGACCTTCCACCGATAGTGCTAGAATAGGTATTATGGTTAGAAGAGTCTTGAGCTTTTGGAAGCTCTTTTCACACTTGTAAGTCCACTCGAAAAGCACCTCCTTCTGGGTCAGCCTTGTCAAATGCGTGACGATAGAAAAAAAAATTCACAATCGTTGGTAGTAGCTGGCGAGCCCCACGAAACTCCTAACTTTAGTCACAGAGCTAGGCTAGACCTAATTCTTGACTGTTTTGATCTGTTGGGGATCTACCATTACCCCTTCCTTTGAAACTACATGCCCCAAAAAGGCAACTGAATTCAACCAGAACTCACACTTGGAAAATTTTGCATACAACTTTTGTTTTCCAAGGGCACCCAAAACAATACGAAGATGGTCGGCATGCTCTTCCTTACTCTTCGAATAAACCAAAATGTCATGAATAAAGACGATAACAAAAGAATCCAGGAATGGTTTGAACACGCCATTCATCAAACTCATGAAGGCAGCAGGAGCATTGCTTAACCCAAACAATATCACTAAGAACTCATGGTGCCCATAGCGGGTCCTGAATGTTGTTTTGGGTACATCCTCAGGCCTAATCTGTAACTGATGGTAACCAAACCTTAGGTCAATTTTAGAGAAAACTGATGCACCTACAACTGATCAAAGATATCATATATCTGAGGCAGTGGATACTTATTTCGAATGGTGACCCTATTCAGTTGTCGATAGTCTATGCACAACCTCATACTACCATCATTCTTCTTAACAGACAAGACAAGAGCACCCCACGGGGAAGCACTAGGACGGATGAAACCTTTATCAAGAAGCTCCTGGATTTGAGCTTTAAGCTCCCTCAATTCTGTTGGAACCATGTGATAAGAAGGAATGGAGATGGGACGAGTGCCCGGTTCCAAGTCAATGCAGAAATCTATATCTCTATCTAGAGACATACCAAGCAAATAGGTAGGAAGCACTTCCTTGAATTCAAAATCTACAGGAATAGACTCAATAGAGGGAGACTCAGCATCAATATCCTAAATATGAGCCAAATATGCCAAACATCCCTGTCCCACCAGTTTCCTAGCCCGAACGAAAGATATGACCTTAGCCGGCTTAGGCTTGTACACCCCTTCCAACTCTAACCTTTCCTTACTCGGGATCTCTAGAGTTACTGACTTAGCATTTACAATTAAGTACAGCATAATAGGGGGACAACCAAGTCATGCCTAATGTTATATCAAAGTCAGTCATATCCAGAATAACCAAATCAGCCTAATTGTGAAAACCCATAAATAGGACAGAACAAGCACAATAGACATGGGTGACTATGACAGACGCTCCAATTGGGGTAGAAATATGGATGGGGGCATCAAGCACATCACAAACCGCATCAAAGCCCAAGGCAAGCTGAACTGACACATATGAATAAGTAGAACCTGGATCAAATAAAACAGTACCCATCCAGTCACAAACAAAAATAGTATATGTGATCCCTACATGAGATACCTCAGCCTCGGTTTTGCCCGGAAAGGCATAAAATGGAACCCTGTCATCTTGACGAGCAACCTTCTTGCCTGGCTACACTGCTTCTCTACCTGCATTACCATTTCCCCGGCCACCATGACCTCACTGATTTCCTCCTCGCTCACCTTGTGGACGTCCTCTGCCATTACTACTGCTGCCCGCTGGTACCACAGCTCTGGTCTGTTGCTGCATGGGGTCAGGCATGCGCGGATGGGGACAATATCTCCTCATATGCCCAGGTTCTCCAAAATTATAACAACTACGGTCAAAAGACGGCCTGCTGACAGATGAAGGTGCAGCTCCTTGACTATCCTGAATGGGATTCCGCTGTGGAGTTCCCGAGTAACCACCTGTAGAAGTGGGAAGAGCTGACTGAATTCGCTGGCTTACAATCGTCGGCCTACCTGAACCTCTGGAGTAGGAACCGTGAAAGTTACATGTGCTCTTGGGCTTCTTAGCCAAAGCCTTGGCCTGCCCATCACTTCGAACTCCTTTAACTTTCTTCACAAAGTTTGTCACCTCATTAAAAATTTTACATGCAGAGGTCATGTGAACAGACAATACTTGTAACTCGGGGTTCAATCCTTTGACGAATAAACGAATCCTCTCATCCTCTGTAGTCACCAATTGTGTAGCATACTTGGAAAAGGCATGGAACTTTGCCTCATAGGCAGCTACAGTCATACCACCCTACTCTAAGGTCATGAACTCATCCTTTTTGCGATCCCTTGAGGTCTGGGGCACCTAATTCTCTAGAAACAAAGCATAGAACTGCATCCAAGTGAGTGGGGGCAAGACTGGCGATCTGCATTCCACATAGGCCCTCCACCACTGCCTAGCCTCACCTTGAAGATGGAAGGTCACGAACTCCACTTCATGCGGGTGTATAATGCCCAACTTGTGAAGTCTCTCATAGCAATCCAAAATGAACTCATAGACATCCTCACTCTCAGAACCATGGAACACAAGTGGCTTCAACTTTAAAAACTTAGTCAACATCTTATGCTCATACCAGTCATTACGGGACCCCATAGGGGACAGAAGAAGGCATCAGTTCCTAATCCTCCATCCACCCTGGGAACAGTAGCAGCAATGGGGCGGTTAATCGGAGGTTGAGCAGCTTGCATTATGGGAAGGACTCCAGGGCCGACTAACCCCTTCAAAAAAGTCATGATCTGCTGAGCTAACACTGGGTCTAAGGGAGGAATGGTGGTATTCTCAACCTGCACATCCTCCTCTGGTCCAACATCCTCCTCGTCTTCGATCTCTACATTCTGTTCCACCTCTTCGTGGGTTGCAGGAGGGGCCTCTTCCCTGGGAACATTCTCAATTGGGGCTCCACCCCAGGCGGGTGCTACCCTTCTTCGACCTCTGCCCCTTCATTTTCTCCTACCTCTGACTCAGCCACGGCCTTTTGTTATGGGCTTCATTGTTGGCTCATTGATGGGAGCTACGGGCCTGACCCTGTTGTATCACATGTTAACCATCTGTAGACAGAAGAATGAAGAAGATTAGATACTAATTTGGATCACCAGATACCAATTGGAATCAAGTCATAGTACGAAAGGAGAAGAAGACAGAGAGATTTCCTAAAGTCTTGTAGCCTCCGAAGAAAAATATAGACATCTCCGTACCATTCCGCAAGACACTAGACTTATTTTGGTACAATGAAATCGACAAACCCATGGCTCTGATACCAACTTTATTACGACCCAGACTGTCGTGATTGGCACCCACACTAACCCTTCGGTGGGAGAACCAGTAGTACACCCCAACTAAACATTTTAAGAAACTAAAGCATTTAAATATACGGAAGCAGGTTTAAATGAAAAATTAAATATGGAGTTCCCATAAACTCCGAAAGTCTAACAAACATCTATCACAGAAATTCATCCCTTAGAACTTAAATTCATTGTACCGAAACTCTACCAATCAACAAGTCTAAGAAAAAAGGGGGTGCAACCCCGAAAACTAAACATAAGTAAGAGTCTAAACATGTAGTCTAAGTTTGAAAAGAATGGACTAAACTAACGCTGGATCCATGGCAACCTGAAAGAATTGGCTCACCCTAGAATCTGGTCTCGGTCAATGATCTCCAAACTGAGGTATGTTAGCAGCCGCCGAAAAATGCCCTATACTCAACAAAGAAAGAGCAAGTGCAGTATTAGTATATGAAATAACGGTGTACTGGTAGGATCACACAGCTACTCTAGTAAGCGAAATATACGCAAGTAATTACAACACGGTAAACACATATATACAGAAATGCAATAATTCAATTATCATTTAGGAGTAACATACAATTTCCCAATATCAATGACAAGTAGATAAGAACGTAATAATCACAAGTGGTTCTCTCATGGAACGCACACCCAAACAGTTAGTGTATTGAAATGTGACACTCGATCCAATATACATGTGTCGGAACGTGTCACCCGATCCAATACATGTGTCGGAAGGTGAAACCCAATCCAATATATGTGTCGGAACGTGACACCTGATCCAGTCAGCACAACCACAGTCACAATCACACCCATAACGAACAACACTCATAGTCATACAATCAAGTAATAGATTCATGGCATGTAATTATTCACACATAATCATTTTATTAGATTTGATTCACATTCCCTATTCACATAAATGCACACATACAATGAAGTACCTAACCGACATATATCACACAACAAGAAATCGAACTATCACCTACCTCGAAACCAAGCCTGAATACTCCTAAGACACTTGAGCCTTCCCTTTTTGGAGTATTTCAACTCATTCTTGATCTAAAACAAGCAATTAATGGAAGGAACACTAAAGAAGGTCTAATTTACCCAGATAATAAAAAAAAAATTAACCTAAGGCCAAACACATGAACCTAATGTTCAACTAGGGCTTTTCTCACCATTAACTTCATGCCAAAACCCTCCCACAACGATAATTACCCAAGATTCTAAATCTAAGAATCGAAATACGGATTAGGGAGTAATTAACTTACCTTTAGCGCTAGAATTCATGGAAATGTGATAAGAAACTGTCTTGGGTCGTCCCTTGGCTCTTAAGAACGAAGTTTTGCAAAAAATAATGTTTTTGGGGTTTTTCCCTGATTTAATTCGCGACTGGACCGCCACAGCGTCCCCGCCCTGGCGGAATTAACCCCGCCCCGGTGGCTCGCACGGAGACAAAAACTTGGAATTTGAGTTCCAAGCTCCCATTTCACAACACACCTTCAAACTTGGACGTTTTAAAACTACCCTTTCACGCCAGATCAGTTTCGGGAGTTCTACTCTCCCGAATTCGATTCCTTAAAGTCGTACAGGCTCTTTAACGTCTTGGCTATCCACTCACGTGATCAAACTCATAATTAAATCCTCAATCCATTACCGCATTTCCGTAGACCTCACCTGACTCAAATTTTGTCCAAGCCTGGCCTAGGCTAGAAATTTCCAAGTTACTACTCAGAAGTTTTCTGGCCCAAATTCCTTCCCCATTTGTTTTTCATAATGATGGGAACATGTCGATACATATCCCATTGGAAAATTGAAAAAACATGTAATTGAGATAAAATTAGTCAGCCTAAAACTAGTTAATTTTGTACCCAATTGGTATGCATTTGGTATCAAACTGATATCCCATTGGAAAAATTGAAAAAACAATACGTAATTGAGATTTCAACTAAATTAGTCAGCCTAAAACAAGTTAATTTTGTATCCAATTGGTATATATTTGGTATCCAATTGATATCCCATTGGATAAATTGAAAAATGAACATGTAATTGAGATTTCAACTAAATTAATCAGTTTAAAACAAGTTAATGTTGTATCCACTTGGCATACATTTGGTATTCAACTGATATCACATTGGAAAAATTGAAAAACCACCATGTAATTGAGATTTCAACCAAATTAGATAACCTAAAACAAGTTAATATTGTATCCAATTGGTATCCAACAGATATCCCACTGGAAAATGGAAAAATCAAATGTAATTGATATTTCAACCAAATTAGACAATCAAAAACAAGTTAATGTTGTATCCTATTGGTATACAGTTGGTATCCAACTTGAAATTTTATAACAAAGACTAAAATTAAAAATGAATGAAATTGATAGCCAACTAGTATAAATCTAGGAAGAATAAATTTGACAACGTAAAAAATGCATATTATATTTTGTTGTCAAAAACTGTAGCAAAAGAAATATACATCATCCAAAATCAATACATGTAATAATTAAAAGTCTAAATTGCAATCAACTATTTCAAAGTTCATTTCCTTGGTCTTGGTGTAGGATAATTGCTAGTATCCTAAGCATGTTCTTTTGCTATGCGAGGTCCACCAAATTTTCTAGCAACCATTCCAGTTACTTCACTCTCACTAATTTTGCCATCAGCGTTCTTGCTTCTTCCATATTCTCACATGATTGTGGTGTAGCTTTTACGGTGGTACTTTGCATCAATGTGAATGAGAGTCATATCAAAAACTCCATTGCTAATATGTTTAGCAAAGCGACATGCGTACAATCCACAATCGCTAAAATAACATTGAAGAAAAAAATTGAGAAGAAAAGTGAATTACTTATTATGAACAAAACACAATAAAATAGGAATACATACTTTGAGCTTGGATCTTGTTGAGGCACATTCTTTATAAATACAACTTTGAGCTGGGATTGAGACTTGTCAACATATGCAGGTAGTTTATTGGAAGCCTTTTACCATAAAATCTTGTGCTAGCTAAAAACAGTGATATAATTGTGGCAAGTTTATCAACTGTTTTCTCCACATTCCTCGTGTGTAGATCTCCTCCCATCATTGAATCATATTCATGTGGAAGAGTTCTGCTATTTTTTGTTTTTTGAATGAAGAAGACAAAGTTGATGATGGTGAGAGAGATCAAATTAGTTCTCTGTAAAAGAGGACCATGGGGTGGGGGTGGGGTGTTTGCGTGTGGGTAAAAGAGGAAGGTGGAGGTGTGGGTGGGGTAGTCGTGTGAAAACTGGTAAAAAAATCCCTAAAATGGTCTAAGAGATAATGACAATTGATTCTCCAATATTAATGTTATCCCTAAAATGGTGTAAGAGATAATGACAATTGATTCTCTAATATTAATGTATTTCTCTTACTTATTAATTATAAAAATAATAACTAATTAATAAAATAAAATAAATTATATATTAAAACTAATCTATTAATACTTGTAATTAAAATGTTACAAGTAGTAATATAAAAAAGTTGCACCTAAAGGCTTTAATATTAAGCCTTAAATAGATATGTGGGGTGATTTTTTCCTTTTCTAAATTGTTCTGTTTACTAGGAAAAACAAGCCTCGACTCTAAGAAAAATAGAATTCATTTCTTTACCTCTACTTAATTAATGAAAAGATTGTTCTACATTTATTGTTTTTGTGCAGCTAAGTTCACTGAGTCCAGCCCGAAAACAGATATATTTTGTCAACCACATAACAAAAGGGACCCTCCCTAATAACATAGATGAAAATAGACACTTCGCCTAGAAATAGACAAATTATTCGAAACAGCTATTAACTGTCTATTCCACTGCAATATAAAACTCAAATATTTTAATTGGTTCGCCCATAAATGGGGAACTACAATTTTTTATTAATTTTTCACATTAAGGAATATCTTTTCTAAATTTTAAGTGTATTATTACGTCTATTTGATACATAATAATAAAAGTATAAAAAACTGAGAGTAGAATACAATCAATTGTATAAAAATTACAACGCTCGACAGGGACAATGATACCACTTATAACCGATTTTTCTACACAAACTACATCTTAGTGTCATGTGACCTAGAGCAACGTCTATTTCATTTCTACTATATGCTTAGTACTATTGGATCCAGAATTTCTAAGATTTTATGTATCAAAATTTTATAACTCAATACCACGCATATCACAAAATTTTATGGCATGCGAACAAAATTGAAACTTTTAAAATTTGAGAATATTTTTCAAAAACAAACTTTAAAAGGAAAAATTGGGAGGGGGTGGGTAGGGGGTGGGAGGGTAAAAAATAAAAAAATTCAAAATTGGAACATTTTTTAAAAAACAAACTTTTAAAAAAATGGGGAGGAGCTGGGGGCCGATAGGGCAAGGCGTGATAGGGGGGTCGGGGTGTGGAGTGGGTGGGATAAAAAATAAAATTTAAAACTAAATTCTTTAAAAAAAAAACTTCAAAAAAAAATTGGGGATGGTGGGGGCTGGTAGGGGAATAAGGGTTAAAGAAAATGGAATTTTTAAATTATTTTCAAAAACAAACTTTAAAAAAAAAATGGGGAGAGGGGTGGGGTAGTCAGAATTTTAAAATTTGAACTATTTTTCAAAAATAGTTTTTTAAATGGTTAATTATTATTTTTTAATGAGGAGGGTCAAGGTAAGAAAGAAATTGTAACTTGAGATGGGAGGAGGGTTTTGTAAAATGTTTTCCTTAATTATTGAAGGAAAATGAGTTGATTTGGAAAATATTTTTCAATACATTTAAGTCAACCAAACATGAGAAAATTGGAAAAAAAAATTCATACCAAACACACCCTACATGTGATCTCCTGACCTACCACTGGACCTCACTTACTCTTTTCTTCTTTCTGAAGGACTTGGCCATAACACTACAGTCAGGGCCAGGTGATGTCAACTAGGGTAAATGTAACTTAGTTTCTGATGCTCTCTGAGAGATTAGAGAGTGACATTATTTAACCCCTCTTATGTATTCTGACATATTCTGTTGCTGCAAAACAATGAGAAGGGGAACTTGTTGAGTTGAAAAAATCATATGGTCCCCCAAGTCAGTGGCTAAACAACATGGTCTCACAAAGTGCTCTCTATCATATCAATACAATAGCCAATTGATCTTCTTGAAGTCATGGCCTCTGCTAGTCTTGATCGAGCCTCGTGATGATGACTTAATAGTGACAAAGTGGTAAGTATAGCCCATCTTACCAGAGATTCGGCTTCATTCTCATTGTAGTATAACCACCTTAGCACTCTGTCCAACTGCCCACAGTTAATGGAAAAGCAGTTAGCTACTAGTCCTACTTAGGCTCCACATCGATAAAGCAAAATATTATAGACAGCATGTCACCTTTTGAACATCTGAGTGAAGTAATTCTGAGTATCCAAATACCAGGTGCTCTGCTGCTAACCCTCCTAGTATCACACACAAGAATCTGTTCAAAGTCTGCAAAACAAAAACTACAAGTTATTTTATTGAGACTTACTCAACACCTTATTGAGTTTTAAACCGTCCATATTAATACTGGTTAAAAGTGGCTTGGGTAAAATATGGATTGGGTAAAAATCATTCAGACCCATTTTTATATCCTAAAGCCATAAGCTTGCTGTAAAGATAAACTTTACCAACAAAGATCAGTGTTATAAGCTGTGAAAAAAGACCCTGTTATCAATGATCCCATTCTCGTTAAGTTAAAAGTTGTTCCTTTTTTAAACTCTCACAATAATATAATTATGCCACCAAAGAAGAGAATCAATAAGTTCAATAATAATTATTTTTTTCCCAGCAATATAAGTACACAAAATAAGTTTCATTATATATTTATTGAATAACTATAAAATTACTAATCATTTATTTCGTCTGATATGAGAATTTTACAAAGAAACGGACCAGTGGGCAGTATGTGGCTTACCCAATTTTACCCATATATATCCATATTTATATGGGTTAAATATGGGTTGAAGATCAAATTTTACCCATCTAAAATATGGGTAGGTTGAGCCGCTTAACAAAATACAGGCTCATTTTTGCCAGCACTATTTGTATCTAACTGAGTGTCATGCTACAAGCCTACAACAATGGTTGTAGCTATAATGCTACATTACAATATCAATGACGCTAGAGTTGGTCCATTAAGTGACTTAAATTCATTATATTTGTAGGTCAATGGTAATGGTCTGAAATAATGTTCACAGCTACACCTGATATAACACAAGAATTGAGGCACAACTTGGGACAGAAAAGTCAACCATCTCCAAATAAAATAATAATGATTTAAGGCTGGCAAACATTTATAAAAAGAAAAACAATCAAAATAGCAAGATATCTGACCTGGGGTGAGATTTTGGCCCTGTTTTCCTGCAAACACATTGCATTTTAAGCATGGAAGTTGGAGTTATGGTTAGAAAAGCATGGAGATGTGACTCAAAAAACGTAATATTTCTACACAAAGGAATAATAATTAAGTGCATTTTTCCACAAAGATCTTTAAATGTGGATGAATGTCGAAGTTCAGTCATACATAAAGCAATTAGTTTTATATACCGGTGAAATAGCTTATTTGATTACAACATTCCTCATAAGTTTACGACATTTACATGATAATAGGATTTCAATTTGTGAAATCAAAAAGAAATTGAACAATCTAATGCACAGGGGAGGATGCCATTGGCGCACATCCAGAATTTTTATTTTTTATTTTCTGGTAACAAATGTAAATACTACCATTAACAACCAAACCAATACACCTAAAGAGCACCTAACTCCACAATACCTTCTAGGAAGGAGGCTATGTGAGTTAAGCCTCCAACATATCTCTAATTACATGAAAAACTGTTGAATTAAAGAGCCACATCTTTGGCCTTTCCTAGTATTTCTAACCATATCTAATCTAACACTAAAACGTAGTTTGATCTGTGTAATTGTTGTATTTGTAGTCACAGTAGTTCCCCTGTACAGTTTCCAATTCCTGGCCTGCCACACATAATATACTATTGAGACCCAAAGTGCTGCTATTATTTCCTTGTAAAGTTGCTTCCAGTGCTCCTCCCAATTCTATTCAACACCTGTTTGACATCTCTTGATGGAATCTGCACTCCAGTCCATTGAGCTATTGTTGTAATGAGTCCTTTAGTCCAATCACATACATAAAATAGGTGGTGTTGTCTCTCTACAGCCTGAGCATCACACAAACTTCATGTTATAGTATCCACTGGTATATGCATCCTTTGTAGTCTATCTTTGGTCAGCAATCTGCCCTGCACAGCTAACAACACAATGAAGCTATGCCTTGGTTGAGAGATTTTATTCCATATCAACCCTGCAATCCTCAATTTACTCTTCACTCTATACATTGATGCATAATTAGCTCCTTCATATAGACCCCATGTACCCATTTAACCCACAGTACATCCTTCTTGACTATTAACTGCCATAACAGTTTACCCATAGATGTCACATTCCACAACTTGCTTCCTTTAATATTTAGACCACCAAACTTCTTAGGCACACAAACTTTATCCCAAGCTACTAACGTTGTCTTCCTCTTGTCCTCAGAGCTGCCCCATAGGTACTCTCTACATTCTTGTCAACTTTTTGTAACACACTTTGGGGTAGTATAAACACAGAACCCCAGAAGCTATACATAGCAAATATAACTAAGATAATCACCTGCAGCCTTCCTGCATAGGATAACTGTTTCAATAGTGATCTTCTCGATCAGTTGATGACACTCCATTTGCTCCATTTCTTAGAAGATAATGGTAGTCCAAGGTACCTAATAGGAAATGAGCCCTGCGAAAATCCTATTCTTGACAACAATTGGCTTTTAGTGTTGTCATCCACCCCTGTCATGAATATATTTGACTTGTCCATATTTGCAACTAAACCAATGACACTACTGAAATGTTGCAAGGGTTCCATTATTCTGCTTACTGATGAAACATCCCCTTTGCAAACTATCATCAAATCATCTGCAAATACTAAATGTGTCAACTTGACTTTCTTACACATTGGATGAAACTGAAATTTAGGTAACTCACTCATACACTTCAATGTCCTGGACAAGTACTCCATAACAAGTACAAATAATAAAGGAGACATGGGGTCCCCCTGCCTTAGTCCTCTTTTACCAGCAAAAAATCCATGTCCTTCTCCATTTACCTTGACAATGAACATAGGGGATGTGATGCAGGTCATGACAAGTTCTGTAAATCTATTTGGGAATCCATAGCCCTGCAAAACTTCCTTTACAAATTCCCAGTTGACCATGTCGTATGCCTTCCTCAGATCAATTTTCATCAAGCATTTAGGAGATGTTTGTCTATTATAGTTTCTGAATAGGTCATGACATATTAAAACATTATGCAACAGTGATCTCCCCTAAATAAATGCAGATTGGTTGTCTGTCACTATGTGGGTTATAGCTTCCTTTAACCTCATACAAATTATTTTTGTTATGCACTTACACAACACATTCCAACAAGAAATAGGTCTGAAGTGAACTGGCTGGCAAATTCTGGTATAGAGACTTTAGGTATCAAGGCAATATTAGTAGGGATTAAGTTGTTTCAACAGCTTACCATTCCCAAAAAACTCTAGGATAGATTCTGTGATATCTTTCCCACAACCTCCCAAGCTGACCTAAAGAACCCATTGCCATAGCCATCAGGTCTTGGGCTTTTATTGCAGTCTATCTTGAACATTGTTGCCTTAACATCCCTTTGTGTGAATTCATGTTGCAAAGCTAGTTGTTGCTCTATAGAAAGGTGTAACACCCCATAACTAGAAAGAACTAGAAAGAAGTTAAAAAGTGGAAATAGTCATTTTTGAAAAGAATATAAAAATCTAGAAAATTTGTTAAGTATGTTAAGTTGGATTTTTGGTCAACTTCAAACGACCATAACTTCTAACTCAGGATAATGAGTTAGGTGTGTTTCCAGATATCGTAGGAAAGATCTTGGAATAATCTTTCCAACGCCGCCGAGTTTGCGCGATTCCGAGTTCGTATGAGTGAGATAGTCCCATTTGAAGTTGGGTTGTTCAAACACTACACCATTTGAAGTGTTGTCTAAAATATTTTTGGCTACACTTTTAAAGTGCAGCCCAAACTTTTAGCTTTTGGCTTCGATAATATTGGCAACACTTGTAAAGCGTACTCCTTAATGTTATATGCTACACTTTATAAGTGTTGTTACATTATGATATAATGTGCAACACCTGTTTACACATATGACCACACTTTTAAAGTGTGTTATTTTTATAATGGTAAAAACAACACATTACAAGTGTGGCCCAAAAAAATTGACTAAAATTTTATATTCCCTCCAACATATTTAACTATCCCTCCAATTTTTATTTGGCAAAAAAAATAAAATATAACACATAAAACATAAAAACCTCTCAATTATTAGGTCTTTGCCTAAACAAAAAAAATTCTCACAAGAACTCTTACGTCTTTGCCCCAATTCACAAATTTCTCACAAACCAGCAGCTATTTGTTCATCAATACATAGAGTAAAGATTTTTCACTAGGCAAATTGAAGAATAGTTTCAAAATAACTCTTAAGATTTTTCACATTCATGGCTATTCACCTCTCGCATGCGAAAATCTCTCATAATTTGGTCATTTTTCATCAAGGACAGAACGAAATGCATATGGGTTTTGTTGGAATCGAGTTTATCAGGTAAAAATTTATATCTTTAAAAGTCTAAATTTATTGCATATGGGTTTATTGCTTGCGTTGGGTTAAAAATTTAGCTTGTGGGTTTTGATGTTCCTATGTTGTTGATAGAATTGTTGTTGATTTTTGGGAGTCTAGCTAGAAGTAGTATTACACACATCAGTTGATTCTTTGCCCTAGACGAATATCAGTAAATACACATGAGATTTTTTTTTATTAGACTGATAAGCTGATTCAGGCTGAAATCATCTATGATAATGTAGGTTTTCATGTAAATTTTAGTAGTTGTACGCTTTTTGCTGCTCCGCCTTTAGTAGTTTCAACCCCTATGAAGAGTTAAAATATAGACAACAAAGGCTTAATTATAACAAATATGCAGGAGTATGCCGAAAATCAATATTTACCCAAAGAAAAGTAATATTTGAATTACAACTGAAAGTACAACAGATAGAATATAAATTAAAACATAATCTATTATGAATAAGGAAGAATTTGCTATAGATGAAAAAACTTACGAAAATCAAGACGGACTAAAAATAAAAATAATATTTTCGAACTTAGGAAGGCGATATAAAAAAATAGGTGAAAATCTATATCTAATGATGGAAAAAGAAAATGTACGACTAGAAGATAGCCTAACGGCAATGGTACGTATAACTAAAGAAAATGAGGAAATAGACAGGAAAAAAGAAATAGAGATAGTTAGACAACAAGCAAAACTAGAAATACAACAAATAGAAGAAACAAAAAATTATAAAGATAATTGCTCTTGAAAAAGAATTAATTATACTAAAAGAACTATATGAAACTAAAAAAAAAGAAAGAGAAATGGAAACTAAGCTAAAAATAGAAATAGAAAGATTTAAAGAGAGATTACAAATTGAAGAAAAAGATGCCCCAGACATAAGAATTGATGACATAAATGAAAATTGCTCAGAACAAGACTAAGATATAAGTGAAACATATACAGAAATATTAGCAAATATAGAAGATGATACGAAATTTACAGAAATTAATGCTGAAGATATAAAAGATACAAAAGCAAGTACATCAGAAGTAAAAAACCCAAAAGAAATAAGTCCTAACTATTATACAGTTAGCTATGAACAATCGGACAGGTATGACAATATATGGAATAAGAGATTAAACAAAAAATGGACACCAACTGCAACAACTACTAGAAATAATAATTTCTTAGATTTAGACTGTGTAACAGATATAAACAAAACAATACAACTATGGGTAGGATATATATCGAAACAACTAATAGATAATAAAATTGGAATGACAGAAGTACCAGGATATATAGAAAGGACACTTATAGGAACAGTAAAATTATGGTTGCAAAACTTAGCAGAAGAAAGTATAAAAACATTAAGAAATAATAAGAAAATAGATGGAGAAATTGCAACAACCCCAATAGATGTATTAAATAAATATGAAATAGTCATACGAAATGAATTTAGTAGTACAACTACGGAAACAGAAGAACAAAATAAAGAAAAACAGTTAGATCGAAATTTAATGCTAAAACTAGCAATATGCAATATGTGCTACATAGAAGAATATACATGCGTATTCAGGGAATACTATTATAAAGGAACTTATAGTACGGAAGAATCGAAAGAAATGAGAAGATTATACTTTACAAAATTACCAGAACCATTTAGTTAAAAAATAATAAAAGATTGGAATGAAGCAGGATTACAAGATACTCTAGGAGCAAGAATAAGATATTTACAAAAATGGTACTCAGAAATATGTGAAAAATATAGAGAAGAAATGAAGATGGAAAAAACTATAATAAAAAACTTAGCATGTTGTAAAGATAAAATAGCACCCCAATTCGGATGCAATGATAATTATTATAAAAAGAAAAATAGAAAACCAGGTAAATATAAAAAATATAAATCTCAGTATAAGTATAAAAGACCTAGGAGAAGGTATTATATAAAAAATACTAATGCAAAAAGACCATTTAGACCAAAGAAAAAAATAACTGAATGTACATGTTACAATTGTGGAAAACTAGGTCATTTAGCTAAAGATTGTAAATTACCAAAAAATCTTAAGAAAAAATAAATATCAGAAATCATAATTAATAACGAAGAATATATGCAAATAGAATATATAAACTCTGAACCAAAAAGTGATGATAGTATATATGAATTTGAAGAGTTACAGAACAATGACGAAATAAGTGAGAAAGAAGATGACTGAAAAGAACGTACAAGTAATTACTCAGGAAGAACATATTATAGAAGAATCTACAGAACAGAAAATAATATTTGATGCTAATATATTTGAACAAATAAAAGGCAAAGAGTTAGATCTCAATGTAGAAAAAATATTTAAAGTGCCCATGATAAGAAATATATTTAAAAGACAAAAAGAAGAATATTATGTTGTAAGCCAAAAAGAATACATAATCGATTGTAAGTATACCAAAGGAAAAGCAAAAAAACCTATAATAAATAAGAGAATAATAAATAAAGAAATACAAGAAATTAAAGCAAGAGACCCAATAAAATATGTACATCTAGGAGGAACGGAAATATTAATAAAAGCTTGTTTTAGAGAAGGAATAGATACGCCAATATAAATTTACTTAGCAGATGATAGGATTGTAGAACCTATAGAAAAAAGTATAATAAGTGCAATAAAAGGAAATCTAATATACCAAAAGTTTAAATTTATAATAAGTGCTAATTATTCAGTAGCAATTAATGATAAAAATATAGATAAAAGTTTAGTATTATATTGGAAAATGTCAGGAATAGGGTTAGCCCCAGGAAGTAAGATATTCACAGCAAGATGTAAAAATCTATATGTACTAACAACAAAACATAAAATAACAGCAAAGAATAAGATAAATAAAATCAAAATAGAAAATCCTTTTGAACAAATTGTTACAGTAATAGATAACAATGATTATAGTTATAAAGAAATAGACATAGAAGAAGATCTAGAAATAGTAAGTGACAGAATAAGTACATCAAAGAGAATAAAAGAAAATAATAATGATATGTCCCAACTCTCAAGAAAGTCCGTAGAATATTAAATGATAAGAGAAATAGAACCATACCACTACTATATAACTGGAATAATGGAACAAAGAAAACATATTATAATAATAAACACTGGACAAGAAGAAAATTATATACCAAGAGAATTAGTAACAGAAGAAGAAATAACCTCTAAAGAACAAATATGCCCAGAATTACCGAAAGAACTATCATATACTGAAGAAACCACTGAAAAAGAAATAATAATTGGAGGCATAATGATACTAATAAAATATAAAATATACCAAGGCGATAATATAACTTTAGGAATAAAATGGTTAGAAGAAATGAAACCATATAGTTTGGAAAATACACAATTAACTATAACCCATAAAAATAAAAAAGTCATAATAAAAAGAACACTATGAAAATATATATACTTGCGAAAATAATAGTAGAAAATTACTACAACAGATATTACACTCCCATGATAGATACAGGAGCAGAAGCTAATATGTGTAAACATAATTGCTTACTAGAAGAAAAGTGGGAAAAACTAAAGACACCTATAGTAGTAACAGGATTTAATAATGAAGGTAGTATGATAACATATAAAGCGAAACATGTAAAAATACAAATATGGGATAAAATACTAACTATAGAAGATATATACAGTTATGAATTTATAAACAAAGACATGCTTTTAGGCATGCCATTTCTAGAAAAAACTATATCCCCATATAATAACAAAAGCACATTGGTGGTTTACCACACCATGTAAGCAAAAGGTAGGAGCAAAAAGAGTAAATAATAAAAATAGAAAAACTACACCATGGATAAAAGGAAGTGAAAAAATCACCCAAAAACTAGAAAATATAAAAGAAACTCATAATATAGAATTAATCATATTCTCAATAGACAAACTAAAAAAGATTCAAGAAAAATTAGATACATTATATAGCGAGGATCCCTTAAAAGGATGGGAAAACCATAAGACAAAAATAAAAATTGAACTAATTGATGAAAATAGTATAATAACCCAGAAATCATTAAAATATAATTTTGATGATTTAACATAATTTAAAATGCACATAAAAGAATTATTAGAGAATAAATATATTCAGGAAAGTAATAGTAAACATACTAGCCCATCATTTATAGTAAACAAGCATAGCGAACAAAAAAAGAGGGAAAAGCAGGATGGTCATTGACTATAGAAATCTAAATGCAAAAACAAAAACATACAATTATCCTATACCAAATAAAATCTTAAAAATAAGACAAATACAAGGATACAACTATTTCAGCAAATAGACGTAATAATACACTTAAAATTTAGAAAAGATATTTCTTAATGTGAAAAATTAATAAAAAATTGTAGTTCCCCATTTATGGGCGAACCAATTAAAATATTTGAGTTTTATATTGCAGTGGAATAGACAGTTAATAGCTGTTTCGAATAATTTGTCTATTTCTAGGCGAAGTGTCTATTTTCATCTATGTTATTAGGGAGGGTCCCTTTTGTTATGTGGTTGACAAAAAATATCTGTTTTTGGACTAGACTCAGTGAACTTAGCTGCACAAAAACAATAAATGTAGACAAATCTAAATGCAAAAACAAAAACATACAATTATCCTATACCAAATAAAATCTTAAAAATAAGACAAATACAAGGATACAACTATTTCAGCAAATTTGACTGTAAATCATTTATATATTGAATATAATTATTTTCTATTTATTTCCCATTTTATTTCGGGATTAGTGAATGTTCCTGAATAATATCTACAGTGATGTTCTATTTTTTCTTTATTATATCGGTATTTTAATACTCCTCCATAGCTTATCTCACTAGCATCTGATTCTACTATGTATATGAATTCTCTGTCTTCATCTGGAAAACATAATTTAGGTAAATTTTTGCATAATAATTTTATTTTTCGTATTTGGTTTTGATCTTTTTTGTCAAAGTAATATTCTACATCTTTCTTTAGTTTCTTGTGTAAAGGTTTTAGATTTTCCGCTAAATTAGGTATATATTCTCTTACTTGATTTACTAATCCTAAAAATGATTGTAATTTCTTTTTAGTATCTATTTGTTCCTCAGAATTTATTATTTTTTGTACTATATGTGTTTGCATCTTTATACCATTTTTATCTATTTGTATTCCTAGGAATTCTATTTGAGTTTTCATTATTTCTGCCTTTTTCTTACTTAAGCTTATTCCTGAGTGTATTATAATATGTATAAATTTTTCTAATAGTTTTATATGATCTTCTTGGGTACGTGAATATAATAATATATCATCTATGTATACTATACAATTTTCTAATTGGTTAAAGTAATTATCCATGAAATGTTGATATATTCCTGGTGCATTTTTGTATCCAAACGGTAATACATTCCATTTATAGAATCCTTGTGGTATTGTAAACGCTGTTAACTTTTTAGATTCTTCTTCTAATACGAGCTTCTGATTCTAGCTTGTAGTAGTATTACACCCTCAGATAACAGAGAATTTCTCTTTTCCTAGATAAAAAAAATTGAAGATTTCTCTTTGTCAAAAGGAAAATCAGACCAATCGAGGGTTTCTCTGTGAGCAACTTTTGGACGAATTTCAAATTCTGAAGGGTTTCTACATTGTCAGGTAAATCAGATGAAATAGGTGATTTTTTTCTCTCCCTCGATGAACTTATGTATCCTATATCTAACAGGTTTCTATGTTATGATTTAAATCGACAAACTTCTGTATTCTAATTTTAAATGGTTGTAGTCTAAAAGGTATCCAAATTGACGAACTTTTTTGTATCCAAAAGAGCTTTTATGTTATCAGGTACGACTCAAAATGAATCATGTCTTTGTTCAAAAGCATTAAAAGTGATTAAAACTGCGTTAACAGGAAAACACTCTTGGTTATCCTTAATCAAGCGAGTTTTGAATCCTTGTTCTTCCTTGATTTGATTTTCTTTGAAAGTTAAATGGTGTTGTCTAAACGTAAAAGTCAACAAAAAGTAAAAGAGTTTAGGCAAGATGGTTATCTTGATTAATTTTAGTATGCATTTGTCTTTCGCTGCCCTTTTCAGTTACATATGTTAGGTTAATGTCCTTGCTAGCTGTTAATTTGTTACTTTAGGATATATTCTACAGATGTTTGTATGGAGCTTTCAAATGGAGAAGGAATATAAATATTAGTCAGATGAAAGTCATAGCTAGTTGAAAGAAAAATCCAAGAATAAGGTTCATGTAGCTCATCATGCTTGGTTTCTGGAATTCCTATCTTGAGGAAAAAGTTTAATGTTTTGTGTCTGAATACCTGGATCTCTGTGGGAGATCATCTACTAAGACCAAATCTGCTCATTGCCTGTACATTTGTTAATCATGATAATGTTAGTAAGTGGAAGATGAGATTGTTAAAATTGTTAAGTGTTATCTGTTGGGATTTTTTAATCTACCAAATTATTATTTTGTTGATGAACCTATAGCTCTAGCTTACTCCTTTTGTATTTGACTGTTTGTTGGCACACATTTAAATGACTAATGTTCGTAATCTCTGCATCTTTTCTGGTATAATCATCAAAATTCATTCTGATCTTCAAACATGCATTGTTGTTGTTACTTAAATACAATTTGTATTATTATCAGGAAGGGAACATCCTAAGAAAGATCACGGACTAAAGAAATTAGAGGCAGCACAGTTTTTCTAAAGAGGTATCTCTCACTTTATTAAATCTTACGGGATTCTTCCTTTAGGTTACTTCTACTTTATTTGCTGGAATTTTTTGTGGGATTATTTTTCATGGATTTGCATGTATGATAATTTATTGTATGTATGCATAAATATTTAGTAGTTTCGATGTAACAACTAATTGTGTACAGCTTAAGAGAACCCCACTCAACTTCCTTCCAGGAAGACTATCACGGATGTGTGGCCTTAAAAAAATATCAATTCTATAATTTTGTCCATAAAAAACTAAATTTTCTAGTCCATTTTGATGCTCTGTAAATGTCAATCCTTTCTCTAAGTTCTAGTTCTATTTGTTGTGTGATAGTATCTCTATGCACAGTACGGTCCCATTACATTTTTTAATTTCTAGCTATCCAAGTGTGGCATACTAAAGCTCCCAATCTAACAACTATAATATATTTCTTCCTTCTCCATTTAATGCTTGATCTTTCATTTGAATTGAGATGTTGCAACCTAGTGAAGTTGTCCCTTAATGCAGTAGTCAGATCACTTTCAGCAAATAGGCGATGAGCAAATTCCATGTTATCAATCACATAAGTAGCAGGTATAAGTTTCTTAATGAATTCCAATCTTTAACGGTGTATCTTTAATTTGAAATCTCTTACCGTCTTAATATCATGTTCATATATAGTTTGCAACAATGTAAGATATGCAAGCTGGATCCCTAAGGCATGTCTGATGTGCAAGTTGTTAGTCCTTTTTTTTAAAGACAGAAAGCTCTACATGTATTAGGTGATATGTTATCCTAAAACTTGATTGAAGTACTATAATCAATCTTTTGTGTGTTTCGCTAAATACAACTATCTAGGAGTACTCTGATTGAAAATACTTCTTTTACTTCATATTTTATTTCTCTTTTGGAAGAAAAAGAAAAATTTACATTGGTGTACTCTCTTGATCCCACATTGATACATGGACAATAATTTTTTTAGCATGTGGCTTCTTAATTTGCAATGTCCTGTACTGACTGTGTACTACAATTCTTGAATATAAAGACCGTCATTTGTGGTTTAAGCCAAACAATACTATGAAGTAATGTCAAGTCTACGTTTTGGTTCTACATCAAAGCATACATGCCTACATCTTCTGCAGGTGCTCTTTTAATCTGCATGAATTTTGTTTCAATTTTTCTCTATATTTCCCCGCATTCTATTAGTTATTTTAGTTGTTGTCTTGGAAGTTGCCGAGGTAAACATAGGAATTCAATAATTTATCTAATCTTAGTCATTTGGTTTATCAAAATACCTTATATGTAGCTGATTAATGTTTGTAAAGTAGGAACATCAAGCATGGTGACATCTGGCTAGGAACAAACAGAATTGTTTTGCAGTTATAGCAAGAGTGATATATTTTGTTTGGAGGATTGAAGGTATATTGAAATCAATTCATATGTATGAAATGTATTGTAGGACTTGAATTTGTTTTAACTATTAATGAGCAAGAATGGCATTTTGGTGCTCTGCTCGTTATACATAAAATTTAAAATATAAAGAAAGAGTAAATATCTACTTCTCTGATAGATGCAAAAAGTAAGGACTATACAGAATGATATTTCTTTTTAGTACGATTATGAGAGACAAAAATTTAAGGAAGTACATGACAATAAAGTCACTTCTCTTAAGGAAGAAATGTGCATTATCCTACAAGCAGTGCAATGCACGAGCTAACTTTCCTTTAGCAGGGTGTGCCGGATCTAACCTTCCTTCACATGTTGATGCACGCAATGCATGATTTGTAAAAGGGTAAAGTCTTCCAAATTCTTATGGCTCAACTCATGCTTCAGTTTTTGTAAAGGTATGTTATATTTCACATTAACAAAACACTTAAATTCTGAACTTTTAAATGTGAGAAGGTGCAAGTGGATTTAGGATAATATAGGAACTCTATTTTTGTGTACAAAACCAGACTCAAGCATTGAAATTTTGTGCAATTTTGCATTTGTTTTACGTACAGAGTCTCTTATACATCGCCTTTATAATGTGTATATTCAGCTTCGAAACTCAATGAATAATATAGTTTATGCTTCAATGCTATCTGTTTCCACTTAAATATTATGAGAAATCACAACTTTGAACTTCGGGGCATCATCAGAGATGAACAAATATGGCTAGAACTTGGAACCTGCCATAGTGAATTATATTTCTGAATTTTTGATTTATTTTTTCCCTCTCATTTGTGATATACATTTAGTTTTTTCTTGCCAGGTCCTGAAAATACAAGAGACGAGAGAACTGGAAATGAATTGGCTCTTGGTCTATCCATACCAGCAAACGGCCTGTAAGTACTTTATGTTCCTTCTTTAGACACTCACATTCAACCCACATAAATCTTAGTGGTTTTTTTCATTTGGAGGATATGATGTTGGCAACGACTAGTTGGCCTTTCAATACTTAATTTACTAAGTTGCGCGGACTCTTTACTTTTGATGCTGCACCCGTGTCGGATTCTCCAAAAATACACTATTTTTGGAGAATTCGATAGGACCCGCTGACATTTTTGAAGAGTCCGAGCAACATATATAGTTACTGATGTTAGGTTCTCAGGGAAAAGCAATGTTGTTGTTCCTTCTCCCGGTGCATCTGAAAGGTTGTTATGCATGCCTTTCTTTTGTATTATAATTCTGTATATTAAATGAGATATTGGCTATTTTTTGAAATGACATAGCTATTTTTTGGTGAAGTGACTTTGTCTACTAGGCCTTTTTCACATCACCCCCTACATAGGACTACAGTAGTTTACAAATTTGGATAATAAACTTGGACATGGTATAATAGCCCTCTTAGGAACTTATTGGGGATCGGTAAATAGCCATGGGGAATTGTTTGGAAACAACTCAATTGGTTGTTTGCTATTGCCTGTGCTATTTTGTTTGTTATTTAACTCTGTTGACCTTTTCTCTTTCAAAAAAGTAGCACTATTTAGTAATTTATTCAAATTTGGTGCATTTTAGACCCAATATTCTGTGAAGTGAATAAACTTCTGCCATGGGTATTTACAAGACTTCATGTTTTAAGCAATTTGATAGAGTTCATCCATAAGCTTGAGTTGAGGTGTTAATGTTATAGACAGCCTGCTTACCCGTACTACAGTGCTTGAACAATAGAAGCGTAGGCAGAGGTTGCCATGTACTTCGACAATAAAGATGAACTATTTGTGCTCAAGTAAATGCACAAATTCTCTGTGCCTTTTTTCCCCATATGATGTAGCAATTTGCTAAAAAAAAATCAGAAAACTTGACATTTTATTCACTTTAGTTGATAAATTCCATTTGTCATGAAAATACTTTTACGTATTAAAAAATTTCATGTGATAACTAAAAAAACACTTAACTTTTTCCAAATTACATCTTCACAAGATTTTAGTTAACCAAATGCAAGACCAAATATAACCAAGAGTTCAAACTGTGTAAAATTGCTCATTCAATTTCCAGGTACAGTCTTCCATTGACTCTTTCTAATTTTGCATTCATGAATTTTATTGATGCGTATATTCCTCGATTTTCCTTATAGCTCTATTTCCTACTTGGTGCAAACCAACCGAGACGTACTTAACTCAATCAATGATGGTTTAAAAATCAAAAGACAAACAAATACTGTAATAACCTTTACATTATTGGGCTAGGGCACCGCCCGGGATAACTTTACTAGTTTTTTTATCAAAAGAGAGTGATTCTTAATTATGAAATCAGTAAATTCTTGTACAACACAGTAGGATAGAGCTTAATTCTCTAATTGCAGTTTCCTCTACCTCAGTGTTTGGAGTGTCTGGAAAACCTCAGCTTGAGTAAATATTAGGTCTCCAGTATGTCTTGCAACACATATATCATAGGAGCTCTTACCAGGAATTCTCCAACTAGCACCAGCAATATTGCTTTAGTGATGATTCTCTCAGTTACTATGATGAAATATTTTGCATTCTAGGATAATTGGTTTTAACCAACTGCCATATGTTGGTATTTACATGATGTACTAGTCTACAAAAGTTGATTCTTCCATCATGATTCATCTTGTTCCTCTTTTTCGTAATCTCTCATAGGATGATTAACCATGACTAGTGTCTAGTGTGAATTATTTTCTAACATTTAATTTTCTCTTGAATGTGTAGGAAAATGCAGGAGATATAATGGCCCCAGGTCAACTCAATATATTGGAGCGAACGATAGTGTATTTGAACTATTATTATATATGTTTGAATACATTGTGAAATTTATTGCTAGTACACCTCTTTAAGATATTCCTTTCTAAGAATGTAGAACAGGACATGTTTTTTGAAGTTTATTAAATTGAATTTTTCATAAGCTTATTTGATGTTTGAGATCATTTATATTATACAATTATGTGATAAGTAAATCTATCCAAACCAAAATTATTATTTTTCAATTAGAAATTGTGGCTATAAAAAATCTAGACAACGTTGCCACACTTTAAAAGTGTGGCTATAGGGATGTCAATGGTGTAGCTTATTGATAATAAAATGTAGTATGTACATTATAAAAGGCTACACTTTATAAGTGTTGTTGAAGAGGTATTAAAAGCTACACTTTTAAAGTGTTGCCAATAACAAAGCAAAGGCCACGCTAGAAGGTGTAGTTTTATCAAATACAAGTGTTGCTAAT
This sequence comes from Solanum raphanifolium, assembly GCA_036250405.1. Taxonomy (NCBI): domain Eukaryota; kingdom Viridiplantae; phylum Streptophyta; class Magnoliopsida; order Solanales; family Solanaceae; genus Solanum; species Solanum raphanifolium. Next base: position 9,344 of record JAJOOE010008989.1, on the reverse strand, counting down.
TAGATGCTACAAAGCGTAGCCTTTGTACCTCATTGGCCACGCTTTTTAAGCGTACCTGCTACGGCAACACTTGAAAAGTGTAGCCTAACGTCAAAGGTTACGCCTTTTTAGGCCACCCCCGAAAAAGCATTACCTAAAGTCAAAAAGTATTGCCTTTTATCAAAGGCCACACTTTTTGCTAGTTTAGGCCACACTTTACAAGTGTTGTTGTATGCCTAAAATGGTGTAGTGAAATAAGGAAAGTCTAATCCGGATTTTAGAAGGGCGTTATGGTCTTTTCCTTGCCCAATTGTTTTATTACGTTTTTGGGTTATTAATTGGGGTCAAATCAGATTTTAGTCAGTTTAGAAAAGTTAAAGTTCACGCTAGGGCTTGGAGAAAATAAAAGAGGAGAAAGGAGAAGAAAGTTCAAGATTCATCGTCTTCGTAAGGAATCGCTTGTGGATTTCGTCAAGGGGTGATCCCTACGAGGTATGTGAGATCACATAGCGTTAAGTTAATTCACCAACGCGCCAAGCATGTTTAATTCAGTGTATTTTCGTTCTAAAAGATTGAGAATTTGATGTTCTTGAGTTGTATTCTTGAATTAGTTTCGTTCTTGAATTTGGGATGAGATTGAGGAGTTCTTGAGACTTAAATGTTGATTATTAGAGTTGCTTTGAGTTAGATTCTTGTATGTATGTTTTGGGGTACCTGAATCAAAAGAGATATTGAGAAAAGAATTGAAATTCATCGAATTAAGGTCAAAAAATGAGTTGAAAAATTCGTCAGATTGCACCTGGGGAGGGACTGGCGCGGCGCGCCCCATCTCAGCCAGAGGGATTGGGGAGGCGCGCCAGCAATGCGCCATTTTGGAGCCCCAGTAAGTTGGGGCAGGCGTGGCGCGCCAGGGACGCACCCGGATAGTCGTTTTCCACCAGTTTTTTGTCGTTTAGCCCGTTTAAGTCTTTCTAAAGTGTACTAACACTTCCTATTGATTCTAACTACTCTAAATGACTTCTAAACATCTAGAAATCATCCAGAAACATAAACATGAATCATAACCGTGAATCAATAAATTCAAATTCAAGGAAGGTTAAGAGTCAAGTCTAGGAAGTTCTTAGAATCTTTTCAAGAAGTTTTTTGCAAATGCTTTTAACTTTGTTTTAAGACTTAAAGTTCAAGTTGAGTAAAGAGTAAAGAGTAAAGATTGAAGTTCATTTCTTCAAAGAAGTATATGGGGACTATGTATGCCCAAAGAGTTTAAAAATATTTTCACATTTAAATAAGAACGGAAACTAAGATTTCCTAAGAGCCTTTGAGCTTGTTTTCAGAAAAGAGTAAACGCTTTCATATTGAGCAAGAGGGCAAAGTTTAATTTCCAAGATAGCCTTTGAGCTAAGTTTTTGAGCAATTATCTCAAATCACAGAAAGAAGTATGTTTTTAAACATAAGAGCTAGTATCATATTTTTGGGAGTAGTATTGAGCACCGATATGGGGGAGAGTTCAGAGAACTCACAGCCCCATAGACCATGTAGCCATCATGGATTGAAAAGGGTCATACTTTTTAGATGATTCCTTTAGTGCATTTTAGCATAGAGTAGTGGATTCACTTAGTAGTTCAGGTTTTATACCCTCGGCAAGGTATAGGACGGCCCTGGCAGCTTGAGGCAAAACGATGTATCATCACAATAGCTCTTAAGTGATGGTTGTCGATTAGAGAAACTCCCACAGAAGTAATTGTATTCTTATATACACAGTTTATTGTATTTTTACATACATTTCAGAGTATATGTATCTTTGCATACACACAGAGTTGACATCATGTTTTTAAATAACTTTTCTTTATATTGCACTTGTTTTAAATTGCTTTATATTGAAATCAGTTCAGTTATGTTGAGTTGAGATTCCCCTCGCATACTCATACATTCAATGTACTGATGCCATTTGGCCTGCATCATATTATGATGCAGACACAGGTAACTAAGATCAGCATCCAGCGCATCATTGATCCAATTGAGCACTCAGAGTCTTGTGGTGAGCCTTCTCTCTTCCGGAGGATTCCTTTTATTGCTTTCAATTTTATTATTAGTTCATTAGGATGTCGTGGGTCTTGTCCCGACATCCATCTCAGTTACTTTAGAGGCTCCGTAAACAATCAAATGTTAGTTCTTTAGTCTTTTCATTCTCATTATCTTATTTTGAGACTTGAGTTTGCCTTAATTGCCAATTGAATGTTCCTTTATAACATTCCAGTTTATTACGTAGATTTATCCTTATTGAGTTAAGTCTTCCGCTGAGTAAGTAAGTCAGGCCAAGGGTTCGCTTAGGGCCAGCAATGGTTCTCGAGTGTCAGTCCCGCCCAGGGTATAGGCTCGGGGAGTGACAAACTTGGCATCAGAGCATAGAGTTCAAGAGTCCTAGGGAATCTATGAAGCCTTGTCTGTAGAGTCCTAGTTATCGGTGTGAAACGCGCCACATCTATAATTAGGAGGCTGCAACATTTAGGAAATTCCTTCACTTCTTTCATACTCATTTCGTGTGTTAGAGTTTTATCTCTGAAAAAGTTTCTTTCTAACTTGTGCTTGCGCGTAATCGATTGTTAGTTGGACTGTTTTGAGAGTGCTTTCATGGGGCGTTTTTTTCCTCGTGAGCTAAGAGAAGCAAAAAGATGGTTACCGACGTAAGGAGCAAGATGAGTTTATTCGTTGTTGGGTTGCCTCGTCTGTCAGATAAGGAAAGTAAGGCAGCCATGCTAATAGGTGACATGGGCATAGCAAGGCTGATGATCCATGTGCAACAAGTTGAGGAGGACAAGCAGAGGGATAGAGAAGGGTTTAAGAATAAGAGGGATAAGGCATCAAGGAATGAATCCGGGCAGCAAAAGAGTAATGTGAACAGGTCTTCTTTCCAACATAAGCAGAAAGGACCTTCTCCATCATCTGCTGGTGCACCTGCACCAAGAAACAAATGTGAGTACAATAGTCAGAATTTCAGAACTAGACCTGCACAGTCGCAAGGCAGTATGGCACAAGGGGGTACTAAGATTCCTGCATGTGCTAAGTGTGGTAGGAACCACTCAGGTACATCTCATGAGGGCTCCACTGGTTGCTTCAAGTGTGGACAGAATGGTCACTTCATGCGAGAGTGTCCAAAGAATAAGCAGGATAGTGGTAATGGGGGCAACAGAGCCTAGTCTTCTTCAGTTGCTCCACCAGACAGAGTTGCACCTAAATGAGCTATTTCAGGTACTGGCGGAGGAGTAAACCACCTATATGCTATCACTAGTCGCCAAGAGCAAGAGGATTCGCCAGATGTTGTCACTGGTATGATCCAAGTCTTTAACTCTAATGTTTATGCTTTGCTAGACCCAGGAGCGAGTTTATCCTTTGTAACTCCATATTTTGAGATGAATTTTGATGTTATTCCTGAGCAACTTAGTGAACCCTTCAGTGTTTCTACACCTGTTGGTGAGTCTATTCTAGTAGAGAGAGTCTATCGTGATTGTTTCGTTTCCGCCGATCACAAGAGTACCATGGTTGATTTAGTTGAGTTATACATGGTAGATTTTGATGTCATACTGGCTTCATTCTTGTTATGCCTCAGTTGAGTGTAGAACTCAAGTTGTCAAGTTCCAGTTTCCAAATGAACGAGTCTTAGAGTGGAAAAGTAGTTCAGCAGTGCCTAAGGGTCGTTTCATTTCGTACCTTAAGGCAAGGAAGTTAGTTTCTAAGGGGTGTGTTTATCACTTAGTCCGAGTTAATGACTCTAGTGTTGAGATCCCTCTTATTTAGTCAGTTTCAGTAGTAAGAGAGTTTCCAGAAATTTTTCCAGATGATTTTCCCGGAGTCTCTCCTGAGAGAGAAATAGACTTCGGTATAGATATTCTTCTAGATACTCGTCCTATCTCTCTTCCGCCATATAGAATGGCACCAGCAGAGTTGAAAGAGCTTAAAGAGCAGTTGAAAGATCTTTTAGATAAGGGCTTTATTTGACCAAGTGTCTCACCTTGGGGCTCTCCGGTCTTATTTGTGAGGAAGAATGATGGCTCCCTTAAGATGTGTATAGATTACCGTCAGTTGAACAAAGTTACCATCAAGAACAAATATCCTCTTCCGAGAATTGATGATCTTTTCGATCAACTTCAGGATGCCACCTGTTTCTCTAAGATAGATCTCAGATCTGGCTACCATCAGTTAAGAGTGAGGGAATGTGATATTCCAAAGACAGCATTCAGGACCTGTTATGGTCATTATGAGTTCTTAGTTATGTCCCTTGGTTTGACCAATGCGCCTGCAATATTCATGGACCTTATGAATAGAGTATTCAAACTTTATTTAGATATGTTTGTTATCGTCTTCATTGATGACATACTAATCTATTTAAGGAATGAAGAAGATCATGTTAGTCATCTCAGAATAGTTCTCCAGACTTTAAAAGATCGAGAGTTGTATGCCAAGTTCTCCAAGTGTGAGTTTTGGCTCGAGTCTGTGGCATTCTTAGGCCACATTGTGTCTGGAGAGGGAATTAAAGTTGATACTCAGAAAATTGAGGCAGTGCAGAATTGGCCTAGACCCACATCTCCAACTAATATTAGGAGTTTTTTGGGTTTGGTTGGCTATTATAGAAGGTTCATAGAGGGGTTCTCATCTATTTCATCCCCTTTGACCAAGTTAACTCAAAAGACAGTGAAGTTTTAATGGCCTGAAGCTTGTTGATTACTGCCCAATGTTGACCTTACCGGAAGGTACGTAAGGTTTTGTGGTGTATTGTGATGCATCTAGAGTTGGTTTGGGTTGTGTATTAATGCAAAATGGCAAAGTTATAGCTTATACCTCCAGACAGTTGAAAGTTCATGAGAAAAACTACCCAATCCATGATTTAGAATTGGTTGATTTAGTATTTGCTTTAAAAATATGGCGCCATTATATTTATGGTGTTCATGTGGATGTGTTCACCGATCACAAGAGCCTTCAGTATGTGTTTACTCAGAAAAAGCTTAATCTCAGACAAAGGAGGTGGTTAGATTTACTCAAGGATTACGACATGAGTATTATTTACCACCCAGGTAAGGCTAATGTTGTTGCTGATGCTTTAAGCAGGTTGTCTATGGGTAATACCGCCCATGTTGAGGAAGAAAAGAGAGAGTAAGCGAAAGATGTGCACAGACTTGCACGCCTGGGAGTCTGACTAATGGATTCCACAAAAGGAGGAGTGGTGAATGAGGCTGAATTATCATTAGTGTCAGAAGTAAAAGAGAAGCAAGACCAAGACCCAATTTTGCTTGAATTGAAGGCAAATGTTCATAAGCAAAAAGTAATGGCTTTTGAACAAGGGGGAGATGGTGTATTGAGATATCAAGGTAGATTGTGTGTACCAAGAGTGGATGAACTCCAAGAGAGGATCATGGAGGAGGCTCATAGCTGCAGATATTCCATTCATTCGGGTTCCACAAAGATGTATCGCGATTTGAGAGAAGTTTATTGGTTGAGTAGTATGAAGAAGGGCATTGCAGAATGTTGCTAAGTGTCCGAATTGCCAACAAGTTAAAATAGAGCACCATAGGCCAGGCGGTATGGCTCAGAATATAGAACTTCCAAAATGGAAGTGGGAGATGATTAATATGGATTTCATCACAGGCTTACCAAGGTCTCGCAGGCAACATGATTCTATTTGGGTGATTGTTGATAGAATGACAAAGTCAGACCACTTTTTGCCGGTAAAAACCACTCATTCAGCAGAGGACTATGCCAAGTTGTATCTTCAAGAAGTGGTTAGACTTCATGGAGTTCCGGTCTCCATTATTTCAGACAGAGGTGCGCAATTTACTGCACAGTTTTGGAAGTTATTCCAAAAGGGCTTGGGTTCAAACGTGAACTTAGTATTGTTTTTCATCCTCAGACAGATGGGCAAGCAGAGCGCACTATTCAGACCTTAGAGGATATATTGAGGGCTTATATGATTGATTTCAAAGGTAATTGGGATGATCACCTACCTCTTATTGAATTTGCTTACAACAATAGTTACCACTCTAGCATCCAAATGGCTCCTTATGAAGCTCTTTATGGGAAAAGATGCAGATCTCCTATTGGATGGTTTGAAGTTGGTGAAGTAGGGTTGATAGGACCAGATTTAGTTCATCAAGTTATAGAGAAAGTGAAAGTGATTCAAGAGAGGTTGAAAACAGCGCAGAGTCATCAGAAATCCTACACTGATGTTAGGAGAAGGGAGTTAGAGTTTGAAGTAGATAATTAGGTATTGTTGAAATTTTCACCCATGAAAGGTGTTATGAGATTTGGTAAGCAGGGGAAGCTTAGTCCCCGGTATATTGGCCCTTATAGAATATCGAAAAGGGTAGGTAATGTAGCATATGAGTTGGAGCTACCACAAGAGTTAGCCGCGGTTCATCCGGTCTTTCACACCTCCATTTTGAAGAAGTGCATAGGTGATCATTCATTGATCATACCAACCGAAGATATTAGCATCAAGGATAGCTTATCTTATGAGGAGATTCCGGTTCAGATTCTAGACCGCCAAGTTCGCAAGTTGAGGACTAAGGAAGTAGCATCAGTCAAAGTCCTTTGGAGAAACCAATTTGTTGAGGAAGCTACTTGGGAAGCTGAAGAAGATATGAAGAAGAGATATCCACATCTCTTTGAAACCGGAGAAATTCCAGATCAAGGTACTAATTCTTTTCTTAGTACTCTTTAATTTATGAGATTGCATGTTGTGTTTGCATTGCTTGTTGGGTATTTGAGCTGAATGTTAGACGTTACACCCTTAGCCTACTAAGAGTAAGCTCATTCGAGGATGAATGTTCCCAAGGGGGAGATATTGTAACACCCCGTAACTAGAAAGAACTAGAAAGAAGTTAAAGAGTGGAAATAGTCATTTTTGGAATGAATATAAAAATCTGGAAAATTTGTTAAGTATGTTAAGTTGGATATTTGGTCAACTTCAAACGACCATAACTTCTAGCTCAGGATGAGTTAGGTGTGTTTCCAGATATCATAGGAAAGATCTTGGAATAATCTTTCCAACACTGCTGAGTTTGCGCGATTTCGAGTTCGTATGAGTCAGATATTTCCATTTGAATTTGGGTTGTTCAAATAAGAAAAGTCTAATCCTGATTTTAGAAGGGCGTCATGGTATTTTCCTTGCCCAATTACTTTATTACGTTTATGGGTAATTAATTGGGGTCAAATCAAATTTTAGTCAGTTTAGAAAAGTTGAAGTTCATGCTGGGGCTTGGAGAAAAGAAAAAAGAGGAGAAAGGAGAAGAAAGTTCAAGATTCGTCGTCTTCGTAAAGAATCGCTTGTGGATTTCGTCAAGGGTGATCCCTACGAGGTATGTGAGATCACATAGCGTTGGGTTAATTCACCCACGCGCCAAGCATGTTTAATTCAGTGTATTTTCGTCCTAAAACAATTGAGAATTTGATGTTCTTGAGTTGTATTCTTGAATAAGTTTCGTTCTTGAATTTGGGATGAGATTGAGGAGTTCTTGAGACTTTAATGTTGATTATTAGAGTTGCTTTGAGTTAGATTCTTGTGTATATGTTTTGGGTACCTGAATCTAAAGAGATATTGAGAAAAGAATCGAAATTAATCCAATTAAGGTCAGAAAATGAGTTAAAAAATTCGTTAGATCGCACCTGGGGAGGGGCTGGCGCGACACGCCCCATCTGCACCAAAGAAGCTGGGGCGGCGCGCCAGCAGTGCGCCATTTTGGAGCCCCAGTAAGTTGGGATGGCGCGGCGCGCCAGGGACGCGCCCGGATAGTCGTTTTCCACCAGTTTTTCGTCGTTTAGCCCGTTTAAGTCTTTATAAAGTGTACTAACACTTCCTATTGATTCTAACTACTCTAAATGACTTCTAAACATCTAGAAATCATCGAGAAACATGAATCATAACCTTGAATTCATAAATTCAAATTCAAGGAAAGTTGAGAGCCAAGTCTAGGAAGTTCTTAGAGTCCTTTCAAGAAGTCTTTTGCAAATGCTTTTAACTTTGTTTTAAGACTTAAAGTTCAAGTTGAGTAAAGAGTAAAGAGTAAAGATTGAAGTTCATTTCTTCAAAGAAGTATATGGGGACTATGTATTCCCAAAGAGTTTTAAAATGTTTTCATATTTAAATAAGAACGGAAACTGAGATTTCCAAAGAGCCTTTGAGCTTGTTTTCAGAAAAGAGTAAACGCTTTCATATTAAGCAAGAGGGGAAACTTTGATTTCGAAGATTGCCTTTGAGCTAAGTTTTTGAGCAATTATCTCAAATCACAGAAAGAAGTATGTTTTTAAACATAAGAGCTAGTATCATATTTTTGGGAGTAGTATTGAGCACCGACATGGGGGAGAGTTCAGCGAACTCACAGCCCCATAAACCATGTAGCCATCATGGATTGAAAAGGGTCATACTTTTTAAATGATTCCTTTAGTGCTTTTTAGCATAGATTAGTGGATCCACTTAGTAGTTCAGGTTCTATACCCTCAGCAAGGTATAGGACGGCCCTGGCAGCGTGAGGCAAAACGATGTATCATCACAATAGCTTTTAAGTGATGGTTGTCGGTTAGAGAAACTCCCACAGAAGTAATTGTATTCTTATACATAGTTTATTGTATTTTTACATACATTTCAGAGTATATTTATCTTTGCATACACACAGAGTTGACATCATGTTTTTAAACAACTTTTCTTTATATTACACTTGTTTTAAACTGCTTTATATTAAAATTAGTTCAGTTATGTTGAGTTGAGTTGAGCGAGGCAAGTTTTTTAGTTTCCTTTCAAGCTTATGTCTTGTTTTAGAATTCCCCTTGCATACTCGTACATTCAATGTACTGATACCATTTGGCCTGTATCTTATTATGATGCAGACACAGGTAACTAGGATAAGCATCCAGCGCATCGTTGATCCAGTTGAGCACTCAGAGTCTTGTGGTGAGCCTCCTTGCTTCTGATGGATCCTTTTTATTGCTTTTAGTTTTATTATTAGTTCATTAGGATGTTGTGGATCTTGTCCCGACATCCATCTCAGTTGTTTTAGAGACTTCATAGATAGTCAGATGTTAGTTGTTGAGACTTGAGTTTGCCTTAATGGCCAGTTGAATGTTCCTTCAAACATTCCAGTTTATTACATAGATTTATCCTTGTTGAGTTAAGTCTTCCGCTAAGTAAGTAAGATAGTCCAAGGGTTCGCTTGGGGCCAGCAATGGTTCTCGAGTGCCAGTCCTCATAAAATTTCACAAATATGGTAGCAATCGCCTCCTGATCATACTGTCATTCTACTTGGTCATCTCTTACTTGTGTTATTGCTTGTTGGAGTCGTTGTTGTTTTTTCACAAGAAGAAGTATCTCGTACAATCAT